>BDSI01000145.1:0-296121 GCA_003117195.1 Eudorina sp. 2006-703-Eu-15 | reverse complement strand
GGGCGCGGGCGGCCATGAGGTTGGCGCGGCCTGCCGCGGGGCTTGGTTGCCTCCGAGCCGGGGGGTCGTGTGTGGGGACACGGCAAGCAGGTGTGCGATGTGTTTCTCGCCACCCTGTCGCCGCGGCTGGTCGGATTGCTGGTCTGACACTTGCCAGTGGCCAGTGTAGCAATAACACGTCCCTGGTAGGGCGCGGGCGGCCATGAGGCTTGGCGGCGGCCTGCCGCGGGCTTGGTTGCCTCCGAGCCGGGGGTCGTGTGTGGGACACGGCAAGCAGGTGTGTGATGTGGTTCTCGCGCCACCCTGTCGCCGCGGCTGGTCGGATTGCTGGTCTGACACTTGCCAGTGGCCAGTGTAGCAATAACACGTCCCTGGTAGGGCGCGGCGGCCATGAGGCTTGGCGGCGGCCTGCCGCGGGGCTTGGTTGCCTCCGACCGGGGGTCGTGTGTGGGGACACGGCAAGCAGGTGTGCGATGTGGTTCTCGGCCCCCCTGTCGCCGCGGCTGGTCGGATTGCTGGTCTGACCTTGCCAGTGGCCAGTGTAGCAATAACACGTCCTGGTAGGGCGCGGGCGGCTGAGGCTTGCGCGGCCTGCCGCGGGGCTTGTTGCCTCCGAGCCGGGGGTCGTGTGTGGGGACACGGCAAGCAGGTGTGTGATGTGGTTCTCGGCCACCCTGTCGCCGCGGCTGGTCGGAATTGCTGGTCTGACACTTGCCAGTGGCCAGTGTAGCAATAACACGTCCCTGGTAGGGCGCGGGCGCCATGAGGCTTGGCGGCGGCTGCCGCGGGCTTGGTTGCCTCCGAGCCGGGGGTCGTGTGTGGGACACGGCAAGCAGTGTGTGATGTGGTTCTCGGCCCACCCTGTCGCCGCGCTGGTCGGATTGCTGGTCTGACACTTGCCAGTGGCCAGTGTAGCAATAACACGTCCCTTGGTAGGGCGCGGGCGCCATGAGGCTTGGCGGCGGCCTGCGCGCGGGCTTGGTTGCCTCCGAGCCGGGGGTCGTGTGTGGGACACGGCAAGCAGGTGTGCGATGTGTTCTCGCCCACCCTGTCGCCGCGGCTGGTCGGATTGCTGGTCTGACACTTGCCAGTGCCAGTGTAGCAATAACACGTCCCTGTAGGGCGCGGCGGGCCATGAGGCTTGGCGGCGGCCTGCGCGGGCTTGGTTGCCTCCGAGCCGGGGGTCGTGTGTGGGGACACGGCAAGCAGGTGTGCGATGTGGTTCTCGGCCCACCCTGTCGCCGCGGCTGGTCGATTGCTGTCTGACACTTGCCAGTGCCAGTGTAGCAATAACACGTCCTGGTAGGGCGCGGCGGCCATGAGGCTTGGCGGCGCCTGCCGCGGGCTTGGTTGCCTCCGAGCCGGGGGGTCGTGTGTGGGGACACGGCAAGCAGGTGTGTGATGTGGTTCTCGGCCCACCCTGTCGCCGCGGCTGGTCGATTGCTGGTCTGACACTTGCCAGTGGCCAGTGTAGCAATAACACGTCCCTGGTAGGGCGCGGGCGGCCATGAGGCTTGGCGCGGCCTGCCGCGGGCTTGGTTGCCTCCGAGCCGGGGGGTCGTGTGTGGGACACGCAAGCAGGTGTGCGATGTGGTTCTCGGCCACCCTGTCGCCGCGGCTGGTCGGATTGCTGGTCTGACACTTGCCAGTGGCCAGTGTAGCAATAACACGTCCCTGGTAGGGCGCGGGCGGCCATGAGGCTTGGCGGCGGCCTGCCGCGGGGCTTGGTTGCCTCCGAGCCGGGGGGTCGTGTGTGGGGACACGGCAAGCAGGTGTGTGATGTGGTTCTCGCCCACCCTGTCGCCGCGCTGTCGGATTGCTGGTCTGACACTTGCCAGTGGCCAGTGTAGCAATAACACGTCCCTGGTAGGGCGCGGCGCATGAGGCTTGGCGGCGGCCTGCCCGGGGCTTGGTTGCCTCCGAGCCGGGGGTCGTGTGTGGGGACACGGCAAAGCAGTGTGTGATGTGGTTCTCGCCACCCTGTCGCCGCGGCTGGTCGGATTGCTGGTCTGACACTTGCCAGTGGCCAGTGTAGCAATAACACGTCCCTGGTAGGGCGCGGGCGGCCATGAGGCTTGGCGGCGGCCTGCCGCGGGGCTTGGTTGCCTCCGAGCCGGGGGGTCGTGTGTGGGGACACGGCAAGCAGGTGTGCGATGTGGTTCTCGGCCACCCTGTCGCCGCGGCTGTCGGATTGCTGGTCTGACACTTGCCAGTGGCCAGTGTAGCAATAACACGTCCCTGGTAGGGCGCGGGCGCCATGAGGCTTGGCGGCGGCCTGCCGCGGGCTTGGTTGCCTCCGAGCCGGGGGGTCGTGTGTGGGGACACGGCAAGCAGGTGTGTGATGTGGTTCTCGCCCACCCTGTCGCCGCGGCTGGTCGGATTGCTGGTCTGACACTTGCCAGTGGCCAGTGTAGCAATAACACGTCCCTGGTAGGGCGCGGGCGGCCATGAGGCTTGGCGGCGGCCTGCCGCGGGCTTGGTTGCCTCCGAGCCGGGGGGGTCGTGTGTGGGGACACGCAAGCAGGTGTGCGATGTGGTTCTCGCCCACCCTGTCGCCGCGGGCTGGTCGGATTGCTGGTCTGACACTTGCCAGTGGCCAGTGTAGCAATAACACGTCCCTGTAGGGCGCGGGCGGCCATGAGGCTTGGCGGCGGCCTGCCGCGGGCTTGGTTGCCTCCGAGCCGGGGGTCGTGTGTGGGGACACGGCAAGCAGTGTGTGATGTGGTTCTCGGCCCACCCTGTCGCGCGGCTGGTCGGATTGCTGGTCTGACACTTGCCAGTGGCCAGTGTAGCAATAACACGTCCCTGGTAGGGCGCGGGCGGCATGAGGCTTGGCGGCGGCCTGCGCGGGGCTTGGTTGCCTCCGAGCCGGGGGTCGTGTGTGGGGACACGGCAAGCAGGTGTGTGATGTGGTTCTCGGCCCACCTGTCGCCGCGGCTGGTCGGATTGCTGGTCTGACACTTGCAGTGGCCAGTGTAGCAATAACACGTCCCTGGTAGGCGCGGGCGGCCATGAGGCTTGGCGGCGGCCTGCCGCGGGGCTTGGTTGCCTCCGAGCCGGGCGGTCGTGTGTGGGGACACGGCAAGCAGGTGTGTGATGTGGTTCTCGGCCCACCCTGTCGCCGCGGCTGGTCGGATTGCTGGTCTGACACTTGCCAGTGGCCAGTGTAGCAATAACACGTCCCTGTAGGGCGCGGGCGGCCATGAGGCTTGGCGGCGGCCTGCCGCGGGGCTTGGTTGCCTCCGAGCCGGGGGTCGTGTGTGGGGACACGGCAAGCAGGTGTGCGATGTGGTTCTCGGCCCACCCTGTCGCCGCGGCTGGTCGGATTGCTGGTCTGACACTTGCCAGTGGCCAGTGTAGCAATAACACGTCCCTGTAGGGCGCGGGCGGCCATGAGGCTTGGCGCGGCCTGCCGCGGGCTTGGTTGCCTCCGAGCCGGGGGGTCGTGTGTGGGGACACGGCAAGCAGGTGTGCGATGTGGTTCTCGGCCCACCCTGTCGCCGCGGCTGGTCGGATTGCTGGTCTGACACTTGCCAGTGGCCAGTGTAGCAATAACACGTCCCTGGTAGGGCGCGGCGGCCATGAGGCTTGGCGGCGGCCTGCCGCGGGCTTGGTTGCCTCCGAGCCGGGGGGTCGTGTGTGGGGACACGGCAAGCAGGTGTGTGATGTGGTTCTCGGCCCACCCTGTCGCCGCGGCTGGTCGGATTGCTGGTCTGACACTTGCCAGTGGCCAGTGTAGCAATAACACGTCCCTGGTAGGGCGCGGGCGGCCATGAGGCTTGGCGGCGGCCTGCCGCGGGGCTTGGTTGCCTCCGAGCCGGGGGGTCGTGTGTGGGGACACGGCAAGCAGGTGTGTGATGTGGTTCTCGCCCACCCTGTCGCCGCGGCTGGTCGGATTGCTGGTCTGACACTTGCCAGTGGCCAGTGTAGCAATAACACGTCCCTGGTAGGGCGCGGGCGGCCATGAGGCTTGGCGGCGGCCTGCCGCGGGGCTTGGTTGCCTCCGAGCCGGGGGGTCGTGTGTGGGGACACGGCAAGCAGGTGTGTGATGTGGTTCTCGGCCCACCCTGTCGCCGCGGCTGGTCGGATTGCTGGTCTGACACTTGCCAGTGGCCAGTGTAGCAATAACACGTCCCTGGTAGGGCGCGGGCGGCCAAGAGGCTTGGCGGCGGCCTGCCGCGGGGCTTGGTTGCCTCCGAGCCGGGGGGTCGTGTGTGGGGACACGGCAAGCAGGTGTGTGATGTGGTTCTCGGCCCACCCTGTCGCCGCGGCTGGTCGGATTGCTGGTCTGACACTTGCCAGTGGCCAGTGTAGCAATAACACGTCCCTGGTAGGCGCGGGCGGCCAAGAGGCTTGGCGGCGGCCTGCCGCGGGGCTTGGTTGCCTCCGAGCCGGGGGGTCGTGTGTGGGGACACGGCAAGCAGGTGTGCGATGTGGTTCTCGGCCCACCCTGTCGCGCGGCTGGTCGGATTGCTGGTCTGACACTTGCCAGTGGCCAGTGTAGCAGTTGCAGTTGAAGCGTGGTCGAACAGGTAATGGGAGAGGGCGCGCAACATTCGTACCCAACTGCTGCGAACGGGTGTTGCGCAAAAAACAGTGTAGCAAATGGTGGGAGAGCGAGGGCAGCATGCGAGGGCAGCTGGTGGGAGAGGGCGCTAGCAACCGTAGCCGCCTGCTGGAACAGGCTCTGCGCGCAAGTACCAGTGTAGTACTTGGTGGGAGAAGGCAGCGGGCTTTCCGTGTGCATGGTGTTTGGCGCTTCAAGCGGTCTTCGTCCGTACGACAGGTCTTGAATATCCCAGCGCAGGGTTGCCCAGCCTAACAGCACTGTTACGAAGGAACTTTGACATACCGCGATCAGAAGTGCGCCGTGTGCAAGCCCGTTCGGAAAGCTGGTCGTCGTGAGGGGATTGAGCGACGGATCGGGGACCGACACTTCATTCGGGGGCGTCACGCACACAGGACGAAGGTCTGTTCAGCTGCTGCCGCACTTGACTATGTAAGTCTCGTGTGTTCATAACTTATTTTGCTGTGGGGCATTTCCCTGGTTGCTGTGAGGCATTTCCCTGTCTGTCAATTTAAAGAGACCCTTCGGATAAAGCCGCAATGACTCCCAATAATTTAATACAATTACAATTATCTTAATGTGGAATGCGTTGAGTGAATGCACTCTTGCAATGCGGCAGAGCGCAGCAAACCAGCAATGTTGGACGGCCGACCCAGCATTGTTTGCACTCGAGTGTGCTCCGCCGCAATCATGTTACTCTATGCATAGTAACTTATAATGCTATCAAAAGGGTTGTTGTCTGGTTGTGGGTGAGGAAGTTTGTTACTTGCTGAGCACGGAACCACCCGTGGAACCGGGGCCTTTGTTAATATTTTTGTCATAAATGATATGAAATAATATTAGGAACACATATATTAGTGTTCCAGCCCGTGCACATTGAGGTTCCACAGGGTTCCACCACCGTCCCTAACAGACTATAAGCCAGCGCCCGCCCCTACCTGGGCCAACTTCTTCGCGACTCGACAACAACAATCGATCCCCAGGTACGGTACGTACGGAATCAAACAGGCTTCTGCCCGCTTTCAAAGGATGAAGGCCGGAGGCACCCCCACCAAGTTGATCGGCCGCATCCGCACTTTGATTCGCCGTTCAAAGCTTTTGACTGACGGAGCCCCGCGGGTCATCCGTCCAACGGCTCGCTTGGCCGTTTTCGGCTACGAGAACGTATGTACTTCTGCATAGCAATACCCCATTTGTGTGTGGTGCGTGCGTGGTTCCATTCCGAGCATGGATGATGCCCTTACTGTACTGCGATTCGTGATGTCGTGAAGCGAGCCTGCCGTATGGGGTGCGATTATTGCAGCAGGGTTGCGAATTTCCTCCATCGCAACCCGCGACCGACCGACCCGTGTCCGCTCGGATGCACCGAAACCAAAATGCGAGCCGTCCCGCGTGAACTCTCGATTCCGTGGGTGGAATCCAGCATGTCCGCATCAATTGGCCGCCACACCAGCTACGTACCTGCAAACAACGGCACGGTTCCCACGGAAGGGTGCTGTGGGGACCGTGGTGCGATAACACGCGCACCGTAGATGCACTTCGGCGCCCCAGCGGGGCCAGGTATGGTGCGCCGGGTTGGTCTCATCGTCCCATTGCTCGGCCCCTTGTGTGTCTTAATCTTAACTAATGATAAGCCCACGTGCGTGTTCGTGCGTTCCATGTACGGCGGGTGCGCGTCGCGGCCCAAAGTAAGCCTGCTTGTGCGGTAGCACCTATGCAGCCTGCCAGCGCCCAGCTTGCTGCCAGCAGCACCTAGCCAACACTGACGCACGATCCGGGTCGATCGCAGGGAGGCGCGCGCACTCATTCACTCATTGGATGGATGTGTACAAGGGGATGGATGGCAGAGGGGGTCTGACACTGCAGCAGCGGCAGCACGTCCGGTGCTGGCGGGCCCAGGGATGTGCGCCCAGCAGCAGGTCCCGCCCATAACGTCCCACGCGTTGCGAACACGCTCGCTTGTGCGCCCCGCGATCGGCACACGGGGGCCACGTGCATGCACCGAGACGAACGTACGTACGCACAATCGCATCGGATGGAGGTAGCTAGCTAACTGGTGAGTGGCAAAATAATGAACGCGCGCAGAGACGGACACACGTTCGTCCGTTCCCTCTCTAGGACCCCACCAAATCAACGAACACAACGTCCGCCGGTAAGCACGTTGGCATGCCACACACCTCCCACACACAGACACACCCCTGATGACCCCTCCACAGCATAATGAACCAGTCCTACCATTATTACAACATGCCTCAAGGTTCGCTCGCACACATCTTTAGTGACCACAGCTCTCGGAGGGAGCTCCACGAAACAGGTTTGCGTGCCTGCCTGCCTGCCTGCCTGCCTGCCTGCCTGCCTGCCTGCCTGCCTGCCTGCCTGCCTGCCGTGCTTCTTGTACGGTATGTCTGGCCCTGGCATCAACCGTACGGGGGTCCGTCTTCTCTATCTCTCTCCACACACGCGCCCGTGCGTGCCCGTGCGTGCCCCCGAGCCCCGTAGGTTCCTTCCATCTGCTCCCCGCGGCGGCGTGCCCTAAACACAATCCCGCCGTGGCAAGGTCGGCGTCAGCCTACGTGTGTCGCTTCACAATCGCTTCACAGCGCCCGCCAGAATTGCGATATGCGATTGATCATGCACAACATCCCCGCCCCCCCTCTTGCGGGGGGCTTTACTTCCGTCGCCTACATCGCGTGTTACGCTGGACTTCGCTTCTCGCGGCTCCGTTACGGTATCTTTTACACACGCATACACATACACATACAAACAATACACATACACATACACATACACATACACATACACATACACATACACATACACATACACATACACATACACATACACATACACATACACATACACATACACATACACATACACATACACATACACATACACATACACATACACATACACATACACATACACATACACATACACATACACATACACATACACATACACATACACATACACATACACATACACATACACATACACATAACAACATACAACAAACACATACAACATACACATACACATACACATACACATACACATACACATACACATACACATACACATACACATACACATACACATACACATACACATACACATACACATACACATACACATACACATACACATACACATACACATACACATACACATACAAAAAAAAAAACATACACATACACATACACATACAAACATACACATACACATACACATACACATACACATACACAAAATACACATACACATACACATAAAACACATACACATACACATACACATACACATACACATACACATACACATACACATACACATACACATACACATACACATACACATACACATACACATACACATACACATACACATACACATACACATACACATACACATACACATACACACATACACATACACATACACATACACATACACATACACATACACATACACATACACATACACATACACATACACATACACATACACACACACGTGCACCACCATCTCGGTGCGTGGATCGATACCAACACATACAGTACGTACGGAGGAGCCCACTACTGCAACACAGCAGAATGAAATGGAGCACATCCCAACATTACCCTACGTACCTACCCCAACTTCATCTGCCATTCTGCCTCACATCCCTCACATCACCTCGACCCAGCCCAACCCAACTAATCATGGGGAACAGTACATATCTGACGGCTGCCACGACGAGCCGGCAGCTAGCGCGCCACGCAGGTACGCATACATGCACGCACGAATCAGTCCACGCACCACGCACCGCGCACCACCAGGAATAAGCAGTCATCATCTTAAGACTCGGAGAATTTGACATCTCCATGCCAATGTCCGCGGCCAACTTCGCTGCATTCACTCGCCCGCCGTTGCAATGTCGCCCGCCATTCACCCACCTGCTGCTGCCCCCGCGGATGCGTCCGTCCGTCCGTGCGTCCGTCCACCCGGCCCTGCGAGTGAACCATTTCAACTAGCTAACTAGCTAGAGTCATCAGCTAGCTATGAAAGAATGACGTTGACGCTCCATCCGCACTTACGTAGCCACGCACATCAATGACTGCGACCAACGCACCCATCCAACCCATCCAACTACACCGCCGTTTAGTTTGAGACGTCACGACTCAACGGCGCCGACCGTACCGCGTGCTGATAGACCGGTTCGCAGGCGATCGACGACGAGTGTTGGCGAGCAAGACGACTAGCAAGCAAGTTGGCAGCTGGTCACCCGACCACGCACCTATCCACGCAGCAGGCCTGAGCCGGCCTGGGCTGTCCGGCGCTGTGCCAACCAACCGGCAGCAGGCCGGGGCCGTCAGGGCCGGCATTACTACTCGTCCTCGCTCGCCTCACCATCGATCGATCAAGCATCAACCCATCATCGGTCATCGGTTATCCAACGAACGGCCCGCGAGACCCGCGCGCCTCTTCCAAAGCCTCAAGACATACACGGACGACGGACGGCACGCATCCTTCAAGATTGGAACCGCCCGCATCTCTCTCTATCTGCGCGCCCACCTACCTAGCTACCTACTTGCGCGGCAGCGAGGTATATATCCGATCCCTCGTACCATCCTAGACGACAGCGCAACGTACGGGCTGCCAACGAAACAAAAGTACTCCCATTATGTTTGTATATATGTTGTGTTTTTGCATGACATGCCTGCAACCCCGCCCGCCATGCAGTAAAGTGCGTACGGTACGTAATGCCGAAACTCTCCAACCAACCAACCAACGAACCAGGCAGGCAGGCAGACGGCAGCTAGCCCAACGTTCGGTCCTGCAATTTGGGTATGGCCTACTCAACGCCTCAGCTACATACTGTTGCAGCTGCCGCTACAGCTACTTCGCGTCACGAATGCGGCCTGCCGTGTGCGAGCAAACAAGGCCTTACCGGCAGCAGCGAGCAGCAGCATCTGCCCATGCGAGCGTGCTGCCCTACCTGCTGCATACATCACTGCACTGCTGCGGTTCACCCATGCAGGCATGCAGGCATGAGCAGTTGGAGCGAGGTCGCTTGGGAACATGCAAATACACAAGCAAACGCCTGCAGCCGCCCTTCTACGCCCGCCCTAAACCCCCGGCCGCCTCGCATTCTTACCTAGCCTCTAGACACGGCTACGTGTGCTGCTGCCCGTGCACCGACCGCCATCCATCCGCCGGTAGGTACCACCTCTTCGGATCCGTCAGTACAGTGCTTGGCCCATGTAGGCCGCGCTAGCTCGGGGCGGTCGTCCCCGTACGTATCTGTCTTGCGGTCTGGGTCTCTTGGGCCAGTTATCATTGCAGGCGGGCGGGCGGGCGGACGGGCGGGCAAAACTACTGTAGTCATCCCCGACGACACCACTATAGTAGCTACAGCGGGCACTTCGTTCTTCTAGCCACTGCTTCCACCGTTCGTTATTGCTGCGGCGCACACGCACACTTTCAGCGACATCGCATCGATCGCCTTCTCGCTCCTTCCTGCGCCGCGCAGAACCCCGCACGCATGCATGTTCGCATGCATTCGCTGCATGTTCGCTCGCTCTCCCGCGCCCACAATCAGAGCAGCGGGCGCGCCAGCCTGCCAGCCTGTCTTACGCGTGCGGCGGCAGTGCTCACGGTCCACCTCCGTTGTGGGGCGGTCTGTTGCTTGCGGTCCATATGAAGTACGGTTCCCGCCGACCGACCGACCGACCCACAAACAGGCTCGTCCACATACGTACGATGAGTTCATCAGGATGATACGATACTATCAATCGCTAGCTCCCGCTAAATGTATGCATCTATCTCCCTCACTTGACCCCTGGACCCGCCGCACATCACATCCGTCTCCCCACTGGCATCCTTCACCCTGGATGGATGACACGTCCTTCCAAGAATTCACCAGCTACCCGCCGAGTGATCTATCCCATCCAGGCATGGCCAGCTTGCAGCGGCCTCACGTGTACACACCCGGCCCGGCCCGCCCCGCCCCATAAGCTCCCCCAAGAGAGCGAGCCCAACTGGGCATCGCGGCCCCTCGCCCTTCGCCTGCGATTCTCTTCGTTATCTTTCGCTACATACATAGTGCCTCTTCGTTCGACCTCTCTTTCGCTACCCTTCGCGAGGGACGGAGTCCGAGGGAGTCGTCCAAGCGGGCCGCTCTGGCCGCTCTTTCTCGACACGGGAAAGCTCGAGCAGGCCGCGCTACCCCCCACCGCATCCTAGCTACCCCCGTACCGCATCTACCCCCGTACCGCATCTACCCCCTACCGCGTCCTAGCTACCCCCGTACCGCATCTACCCCCGTACCGCATCTACCCCCTACCGCGTCCTAGCTACCCCCTAGCTACCCCCTGGCAACCAGCGGCGGTGACGACGCCGCGACGGAACGTCGGAGCGTGACCCAGGCGGCCCGCGAGTAGACGTCGCCGGCGAGCAGGAACAGCATGTACATGCCCGGCGGCGCGACGTTCATGTCGGGGGGCCCCAGCAGCGTCAGGGCGCCGGCGGCTGCATCGTCCGCCCATATGCGCAGTCCCACCAGCCGTTGGTGCATGTTGAACGAGTGCGTGCAGCTGCACGGCGCCACCAGGACGGCGCGGCTGATGACGGCGGCGCGTTGGGGACTGCCGCTGTTGCCGGAGATAGTGCTCCCGTCGCTGCTGTTGTTTTCCGGGAACTTATACGATACCCGAAATTGCATGCCGTACCCCATGGTTGTACTGGCCACCGACGTTATGGCGGGTTTTTGCGGGTCCATGAAGACGTACGTACGGCGGCGAGAAAATCTCCACGCGATACTCAGCACCGTTGGTGGGAGATGGCGAGATCGACCAGCCTTGTCGTACGGTGTACCGGTAACAGCGGTCGCAGCCCGCCACAAGGATAGTTCCGTTGGTGGTTAGGCAGGCGGTTGAGTGGTACATGCGTGCGATCTGGGTCCAGCCAAGCTGACTGATACGCTGACCGTACGGCTTGTCCGGGTCGTACAGCTCGGCGTACAGCATCGGCAGGTTGGCGCGATTGATGCCTCCAGAGGCGCCATCGCCGGCAAGGCCGGTCTGCAGAGATTGTGATGAACGAAACAAGCAGTTATATACATGTCTATACATCCTTGTGGCTCTAAAGGCCGATAGATGAAGCAGGCAAGCAATCAATAATGCCCGACGACAATTCCACGTAAAACATGATATATTTGCTGACGCCCTGCTGATACAAGTAATGACTGAGAACGGTGGCAACTCGGGAGCATGCATGTAGCCACGGACGTCGTCAGCTGGCCCACACTCACGTTTGCACCGTTGAGAATAACGACCTTTCCGTTGGGCAGCAGTACGGCATCCGGCATCACGCGCCCCATGCTTAGCTGCTCCTCGGCCCACCCGTCAAATGTGTATGTGCCCGCGGAATCACCATTCCACGTCAGCTTGAGCCGGCTGACGGTCCGACTGGCGGTTGTGTTGATGTTCTTCGAAGCCGCTTCGCTCTGCCCCCCAATGACCAGTATCTCCGTCTGTGCAGTAGTGTGACATGCGTACAGTGGGTAAACGTACGGCACAAGCCAGGAACACGGGGCATTACTGTGCGGACATACATGCTGCGGAGGGTAACGTAGGGGTTAGGAAGGCCGGGGTGGGTGGCCACCGCGGCAGGTCATGGAGGCGGATGGCATATGCCGTACATGCATGTCGGCGAATATCATGGCCGGTCGGCCACCGAACCAAGGCGCCGTCCGAATAGAGCGGTCCCGAATGGAGGGCGTCGCCAACCCACCGGTCGGTCAGTCAGTCAGTCAGTCAGTCAGTCAGTCAGTCAGTCAGTCAGTCAGTCAGTCAGTCAGTCAGTCAGTCAGTCAGTCAGTCAGTCAGTCAGTCAGTCAGAGGCAGGCATGATTGTCTGCAGCCCGCCCTGCAGGTCCCGGTCAGACAGACGAAAATGAGGTCGATTCCGTGTCTGCGTGGCTGTGCCACCACCCCGACCACCACCCCAAACCCCAAACCCCGACCGCCAACCCCAAACCCCACAACCTTACCCATCCTCCCACCCTCGGTTTCGTTCTGCGATTGATCCCTCGCGTATACCAACCCGATCGCACTCCCCCCTTAACCCCGCAGCCCACCTGATATGCCCGGTCGGGGTACAGCCCTAAGAGCACGCTGGTCCCTGTGTACGGATATTGAGTGTTGCCGTACGCCCTCAACTTGGGCACCGCTTGGCCCCAGGTGTTGGACGAGGTGTTGACGATCCAACCGGTCCGGCCGCAGAAGGTGAAGAGCAGCCCGGAGGGCAGCACGAAGTTGAAGGGGTAGTACACCTGCGTGCATGCACGCATGCACGGCGCCGCACAAATCTCCGCCACATACAGGAGGGCCTGCTCGCCGTGTGTTTCGTGCGCACCTTCGTTTGTTTGTTTATGTGCACATCTGTATATTATATATATATATGTGTGTGTATCGTGCGGAAGTGGATATAAGTAGCGATCCATACAAGGGACGGCATGGCGCTGGCCAAGCGCAGCTACTTACATACCCTAAGCCCCACGCACGGTAACAAGGGGCTTGATGGGGCCCTATGCTTGCCTCCAGCGATCACGTCCGGATAGGTCCCGGATAAGCCAGCGGCCCCATATAGGGGTCTGGAGCTATGCTCTGGTCTAGTCGAGGAGAAAGTCACCCCCGCCCTCACCCTACACCCAGAGCAAGCAAGGGGCCCTGTCCAACAAATATAAACGTGTGGGCCAGGCAACGCCTCGAAGGTGCCGCATATCCGCACCTGCTTGGCGTCCTCCAGATACTGCAGGCGCATCGGATATTGCTTTATGGAATTGTATTTCGGATCGTACAGCTCCCAGAAAGGGTTATTTGCCGTACCAGCAGTTGCACCCTGCGTGCCGCCCATCACCAGCACCTTGCCGCTGGGGAGCAGAGTGGCGGTCGGGTACCTGCGCTGGTTTGGGGTCGGGGTTGGGGGAGGGTTTAGGAAAACCTAAACCCAGAAAGAAACCCCGGCACACCCAGAAATAACTTAGGTGGTGAGGTGCCTGCATGACAGTGGAAAATGAGACGGTGCAAGGACGCGTATCATTTTCCACCGACTGTCGGCGTGGCCGCGCTGCAGCCAAGCGCAACAGTGACAACCGGCGGGAGGCAGTACGACCGGGAAGACACGTACGGCAGGCATGAGCGCACGGTGCTGAGGGTGTTTGGGAAATGCGCGACGGAGTGGGGTTGCGGCGCGGTGATTAAGCATGCTTCAGGGAAGGGAATGGAGGGGATAACGAAGACGGCAAAACCCAAGATACACCCCGGCGACAGCGTGCAGGGAGCCGGTACATGGATGCGAGCCACCGATGCCGCTGACTAGCCTGCCCAAAACACCTGCTCTATTGCGTCTCTAGCTACATGCCAGCAGAACATTGCACCCACCATCGCCTGTCTAGCTGCTAGCGAGTCATTACACCCACCATCGCCTGTCTAGCTGCTAGCGAGTCATTGCACCCACCATCGCCTCCAGTTAAGGTTCCGCACCGTTGTCAGGCTGAGATCGGTGCAAGTCCTGTCGAAGACGCGCACCGAGCGGATGCCGTCCGTGTAGTCCGAGCTCGCGAGGTGGCCGCCCACCACCAGCACATCGCCGGTCTCCAGCAACGTGTGGCCCGAGCAGAACACGGCATCCGGCGACACCACGTGGGTGAAGTTGCGGGAGGGGACGTCGAAGAACCCCGCCACCGACTTGGTGCGGTCCGGGTGGTAGCCGGAGGGCCGCTCCAAGAACAGGTACTTGTCCGTGCCCGGGATCTGGACCATGTGTATGGCAACGATCATACCAAGGCCGATCACGGTGTACTGCCCGTACTTGAGGACGTCAGGGGACGGGCCGCGGGGGGAGGGCGGCGCAGGCGGGGGCGAGGGACCCAGCGGCGGGAACTGCGGACTGGTGGGCGGCTCCAATGGCACGGGTGAGGAGTCTTCGGGGAGCCCGGGTTGAGGTAACGGTGGGTGAGGGGATGGCGGCGGGGCTGCAGCGGGCTGCGGCGGGGGTGGCGGCGAGGATCCGGGCTGCGGTGGGAAAGGACGTTTGGGTGAGGGCCGCACTGGCTGCGGGAAGGGCGTCGTGCTGTGTGACGGCGTAGGGGACGGCGCAGAGGACGGCGCAGGGGACGGCGGAGGGGACGGCTGAGGAGACGGCGCAGGGGATGGCGGAGGGGACGGGACAGGGGACGGCTCAGGAGGGGAACCTGCTGTTTGGCGAGGCGCAGGCGGAAACGTGTAGAAGCGCGTCGCTGGCGGTGGTCGTGGGGGCCGAGGTGAGGGCGGCCGGCGGGGTGGAGAGGGAGCTGGAGGACGGGGGGGCGCGGGCGGAGGGGGAGATGGGGGTGAAGGCGGCGGGGGCCGTGGCGGCCGAGGAGGGGACGGCCCTCGTGGAACGCCCGGTGGCGGTTTGGGTGGCGGTGGCTTGGGTGGAGGGGCACCTCGGGTCCGAGGCGGCGTAAGGACGTTGGAGGGCGGCACGTCGGATGGGGTGGGCAGTGAAGATGGTAAATCATCGGCTGCAGAGGCCGGACGGTTTGGCGACTGGGGAGGCGAGGGAGGTGTTGGGGATGGTGGGGTTGGGGAGGGCGGTGGGGACGGTGGAGGTGACAGTGGTGAAGGTGGTGACGGGGAGGGCGGCGATGATGAACGGGGCAATGACGACGGGGGCAGCGGTGATGAAGATGGTGGCGGTGGTAGTGGTAGTGGTGGTGGTCTTGGTACGGGTGGCGGCGGTGGCGATGGTGATGATGGCGGTGGTGAAGGCGGTGGTGATGGTGGTGATGGTGGTGATGATGACGGTGGGGTTGGGCTGGGTGATGAAGGTGGTGAAGGTGGTGGTGACAGCGATGGGGACGGCGATGGGGACGGCGATGGTGGCGGTGGTGGTGAAGGCGGTGGGGTTGGGCTCGGCGGTGAAGGTGATGGTGGTGGTATTGGTGGTTGTGATGGTGGTGATGATATTGGCGGTGATGGCGGCAGCGATGGTTGCGGTAATGGTGGTGGTGATGGTGGCGAAGGTGGTGGTGGTTGCGGTGATGGTGGTGATGGTGGTGGTGGTGAAGTCGGTGGGGTTGGGCTGGGCGGTGAAGTCGGTGGGGTTGGCGGTGAAGGTGACGGTGGCAGTGACGGTGGTGGTGACCAGGGCAATGGCGACGGCCATGACGGCGGTAATGTCGGCAATGGAGGTGTGGATGGTGATGTGGATTGAGGCGGCGAGGGAGGCGGCTGTGAGCCTGATGGCAAGCTCACAGATGGCGCGGGAAGAGAGTACGTGGCAGGTAGTGGCAGGGCCAGGGGTGCAAGTTGACCGACCGCGTACTGCGGCGGCGGTACCGAGGCTCCATTGTCGTCGTGAACCTCAGAGATGGCCGGGACGTCGTCCAGCCATGAGCTTGGTGTCGTGCTTGTAGCAGCCAAGTCCACGACATCCGCTGGCTTGCTGGTGTTGTACGCTGCGTTGCCCCCGCCGCCGAGCGGGCTGGCCTTGTCGTACAAGAGCCCAGACTCGCGGTCACCACGTGGCAGCACCGGATCCCCAAAAACCCCGACCCACATGGGCAGAAGTAGCAGGGCTGCGGAGATCACAGCAGCCGCTGCCCCCACGTGACCGGGGACACGGTGTCCCCGCGGCGGCCATGGCCCGCCGCGGCTTCGTCTCATACGGCGAGGACGTTCACCGTTTCCGTGGGTGCGACAATCCTGCCGAATGAGCGACCAGCTACAAACAAAGCCAGTTCTGACACTGTTTTGCTCGGCGCGTTGTGAGCAGCTCGATTCGTCCAAACTGGTGGCCGTTGCGTCCTACCAAACACGAGTTTGACGCCGATTCGAGCGCTGGTCCGAGCCAAATAGCACTGATTGGATCTATCAATGAAGACCAAGTTGTCCGGCTCGACTTTGCTCCCTGATGCACGTTAAGCGAACCTAGGTAGCGAACCATTCCATACGCAGAAAGGGGCACGCCCGGCAGTCTCCAGTAGTTATAGCCATGACTGTATTTTAATTTAAACAATTAGTTGTAAATTGCCAGGATTATGTTGTTTAAAGGCATTACAAATCGACAACACCTCTCAGAAATAGTAAGTCCGGTAAATGCTGGACAATATTATTAGTTATCAATTCAACAATTTTTGAAAGTCATTGTAACAAATGTCAATATACGAACAACACAGTTCGTTGTGTGGTCATGCATGGCATTGCCTGCCGGTGCCCGTAGCTGCCCGCCCTATAATATTTTGGGCAAACCATCAGCATCCTATAGGTTTGAGTATACCTGATAGCAAGGAATACGAAAACGTGCGATTGGTCAAATGGCTCAGTTATATGCTCACTCTTTTCATATGTTATATATTAATATAGCCACAAAAAACTGAAATACATTATCCATAGTTTCTGTGGCATCCCTGGGCCTACGAACACCACGGTCGTCGTACTTATCTATCTAGCCGGCGGGGTAGTGACGATCGAAGCGCGCGAAGACTCCAGGGACGCGTCAGATTTGAGCTGCTTCGCCAGGGTCGGCGAATGTCGGGTGCGCCGCGTCCGGAGGTCGCTTTTGCCTGCCGATTTGGATTGCCGATATTTCCAGTCCGGTGCGTGTCGTCCATCTGTCCTCGGGTGGTCTGGCGGCACCTAGACCACCCGAGGGTCATCGCCCATCGCCCTTGTCTCTGCCCGTGTGTTAAGTGTTGGGGTTGTGCCTGGTTCGCTCTCCACAACTTCGCTCGAAGTCTGCACGATGGTGGCGCCTCGTGCTCTCCGGACGGGTGCAGCGTTTTTGCTGGTAAGACTCTTGTCCAACCGCACGGACACTACAGGCACGGACTCGGGTCCACCTTGTAACGGTTACGGAAAAAATATGTAGGGTCAACGTTTGGATGTGGCTGTGTGTGTGTGTGTGTTACACGGTTGGGGGTGCATAACCCCATACCTGTACAACTACCCATACGAGCCGTAGGCCCAAGGCCACGCGAAGAAGGCCTAAACGCACGTGCATGACGCTGCACAAGCAAGGAAAAAAACTATAACTGTCCAAACGGGACAATTGGATTGCGATGGACCCACATGCGCGCCTTTGTCCCTTTGCAGTCGCGGAGCAGATTTGGTCGGGCATGACGTACTGGTGATTGTACGGCAGGCGATCGTACAGTCGTTTCGGCTGCTATTTGTATTGCAACGCGAGCCAAGCTCGATGTTGTTCTCTTTCCCTTCAAGACCGAAGTGTGAGGTTGACGTGCACCACTGATGGTCGACAAGACAAGCTCATCATTATTGATGATGTTACAGCATACCCGCGGGTCATCGGTGACAGCCAAAGCTTCCTCATCCTACACTATAAAAACGAAACCACGCCACCGCTCATCGCCTTGCTCCCGAGCGTTAGAGACAGCCAAGGCTCATGTAACGTGACAGGATAAGACGACGGACGAGGGGCCAGTCGCAGTCCCTGACCGGCGCGGCGATGCCTGGCATTCAGCACAGCTACTGCCGGCAATGTCAGCAACGGCGGTAAGTATGTCTCGCTTGCGCGGTCAGGACCCGTTGCAGGTAGGGAATCCGGTGGTGGGCTTACTTCCGCGACTCCATGCCCCCTGACTCCTCAGCTGGGTAGGGCAGCGGCGGGACGATCAGGGCCGAGTGAGCAACCATGGAGCTCGCGGACACCTTCCGATCGGCCATGTACGGCCATGTTCCGTCGGTTTGCTCGTTCTAGCTGAGGCTGTACGAGCACAGGGCGGTGATAGATGGTAAACGCCAGCCATGCAATATTTACTGACCCCGCCCTTAACCACCCCTCCGCCGGCCCTCCCTCCAAACCTGCTGGTACCGACACGTAGCTCACCAGTGGTGTTGCAACTTGCAAGTGGTTGATACTGGGCCCCCCACCCGTTCGGAGCTGCCCTGGGCGGGCCCAGACAGCTTCATGAGTGGGCACCCCCGCCATTATTCACGCGCCAGACGAAACCCACGCGTGTTCATTCATCATTCATCGTTTATCGTTCATCGTTCATCATTCATCGTTCATGTATGCACATTGTCTCCCCATGGGGCATTCCACGGGTGAGTGTTGACAGTCAGGCCCTGCGCCCTGGACACGAAACCCATCGCCGGATGGGAGGCCCCCGCCACGGCAGCAGTGTTGTCCCACAAGCCACAACCCGTTCATGCATGGCGGGGGTGGACCCTTATCCCCCAAATGGGTGTTCCAACGGGCGCCAAAATGACTCTCATCTCACCGTTGATCCCTTTGCGGTCCGCTGTAACGTTCATTTATTCCCTACCCAGGACTGCGCACCCATCCACCAGCACCCGCGGGGGGTGGGGGTGGGGGTCATCTATACCGGCCAACACACCGGGGGTTAACAGCGCACCAGGACTGCCGCTCCTGGAAACCGCACCAAGAGCAGTACATCCGGCACTCAGGAAATCAGGTGCCAGACACTCGAAACTAAATTAGGCGGGAAGAGGCCCTTCAGGGAAAGTGCCCTTGCCCGGGTTCATTCTGGTTATAGGAGAATCCTGACGCCCTACAGACGGCAGACAGATGCGTACGACCATTAGTCATTCTCGAATGGGCTGGCTGGGTCCGAAACATTCACGAACAATCAGATTTGATACGGTGCATTGCTGTGGGTTTTATCACACCGGTGCAGCCGTTGCAGTGAAAATACGACCGGACCCGGTGCACTTTCTACATGCGCGCCGTCTCGCCGCGCTTCCAACATGCAACCTATATGGTAACTATGCAATACCTGGTGTATGTCCAGCACGGCCATGTACCTCACTGCCCCGCGCGCTGCGGATGTTATGACGAAGTCAACCGTCAACGGACTGTGCTCGCTGTGACGAGGTGCTTGAATTAGGGTGTGCCTTATGACATGGAAGTAAAATAGGCCCGCCAAATGCTTACTCTGGCCCGCAGCCTGCGCTTAGCAAACCTCTTGTACTGCCGATGGCGGTTCACTATGGAAACCTCGCTCTGTTTGCCGGGTGGATATGACTACGCGTACTTTTGTACGTTGTATATGAGGACAAGTAGGGGGTCGGCTTCCTTGAAGCCGGAAAAAGGGCGGGGCCCCCTACAATCCGTACAGGCCGCTTGCTTTACAACGGAAACTCTGTTACCGCGCAAGAGTGTGAGAGAGTGAAAGGGTGCCATTGAGGGTGTCGTTGATGTGGAAGGTGGATCGGCGTGCATAGATTGAGCAAGGTAAAGCAGGTAGGGTAGCCCCGAAACCTACGCGCCGCCTCATCGCATCTGCATTAACTTCTGCTGACGCACGAATTGCCGTTCGAGTGTTACATCCGCTGGGCGCCGGTATGTAGACCGGCGGCCCGAAAAAGGCGAACAACAAAAACAAGATAACCTGAAACTACGATCTACCAGCTTAAGACAGCGGCCCTGAGGACGCGGGCCTTACCGATCCACTGCCGTATCCCAGTGGTTCGGAGCCTTGCTACGCAAGTTAACACCGCTTATCATAACTTCGCCAAGCGTGCATTATTATCGTAACTCTAGACGCCTCTGCACTACCACATCCGTCTGTCAAGCAGAGATCAAAAAGCAAGCTTGAAGCATTCTTGTTTTTCCGTGAAGCTGTAGTTGTTTGGTCCGTCGGCAGCCCTTCAGTTGCACGCCCGCAGCAGACGTGAACCTCTAAAGTTTGCCATAAATAGTTACATAGCAAATATAAGGCATAACCAGGGTGCGAAAAAGCCGCGGTGAGACCCGGACTTCGGCCATCGGAACTGGAGAACTTGTTGGTACTCGGTATGCTATCGGTATGCCATCCCTTTGCATTTTGAAACTTTGATTCAATACATAATGTTGAATTGTATTCATCTGGCAAAACAGAAAAGCAAATCTTGGTGTTGGTGGCATCTTGATGTTCAAACATCAGAACACTATGGACGTTCAATTTAGCACGCGCTGCCCATTCTTAATCCAAGTATTCATCACGCGGCACCTGTTGCAACAAACATGAGCGCGAGAGGCGTTGGGTGGATGTTGACTCGGGTCCATGGAGACCGCGGAGCTTTACTTTGACCGTTTGTGCGCAAAGAATTTTTTTTCAGCCAAACCAAAGTTACATTGCAATAGAGGACAATTAATATGACAAACATAGCGAATTAGTTTAGCGGATAATGAACGTTTTGCCGTTACCCACGGACACGCGGACACACGGACACACGGACACACGGACACACGGACACACGAACGCGCTTCACGCTGGGGCCCCGCCCAAAAAGCACCGGTACCTGGACGGTGCTCCCCCGATATAAGTAGGCCGTTCAAGGCCGTGGATTTCCAAGAGAGTGACTGAAGGGCATTCATAATACTGGCTATTCAATGGCTGTCTTGAGCCGTAAACCGTCTATGGCTTGGGGGCATCAACCCTCGTCCGACAACGGGCCCCTCCAACGAGCACCGGGACACTTCTGTTTCGAGTGAGATAATTGGGATGACCGACTGACGAACTGGCACGCCTGTGCAGCGGCGTAAATATGGGGCCGATGCCCAATGGTATACGATGCGCCAATCTCGCGTCAGGGTGTCACGACGGCACGATGGCGGGCACATGGCGGCAGCCTACACCGGAGAGAGAGCGTGCTCTGCCATCTCGCCGGTCGAAGGTCGCCAGTGGTGGGTTCGGATCCGATCCGGTTTCATCAGTCCCACCACTAGAGCGGAAGGCTTCACAATAGGCTTCACAATAATAATTTGGAGGGTGTTTTTTTCGAGACGATACAGCTGGAAATGAGCTGATGGCAGGCCGTCCCGGCCGTCCTGGTTCGTAGTACTGCGAACGGTGAGGACCGCTGCGAGCTGGCGGGCCCTTGAGAACTGCCACCATTGGGCTTAAGCATCATCATATAGACATGATTTTTCTTGGCAGCCCAGGTTAGTCGTTTGCCTGGTTTACCTCGGAGGGGCTCGCAGTCGTGCAGGCGCCGAAGCGTGCTGTACCGGCTGTACCGGATCCTACCTGCAAGGAGCTTTTTTTGGGCGGGGCCCCAGCGCGAAGCGCGTTCGTGTGTCCGTGTGTCCGTGTGTCCGTGTGTCCGTGTGTCCGTGTGTCCGCGTGTCCGTGGGTAACGGCAAAACGTTCATTATCCGCTAAACTAATTCGCTATGTTTGTCATATTAATTGTCCTCTATTGCAAGGTAACTTTGGTTTGGCTGAAAAAAATTCTTTGCGCACAAACGGTCAAAGTAAAGCTCCGCGGTCCCCATGGACCCGAGTCAACATCCACCCAACGCCTCTCGCGCTCATATTTGTTGCAACGGGTGCCGCGTGACGAATACTTGGATTAGGAATGGGCGGCGCGTGCTAAATTGAACTTCGATAGTGTTCTGATGTTTGAACATCAAGATACCACCAACATCAATATTTGCCTTTATGTCTTGCCAGATGAATACAATTCAACAATATGTATTGAATCAAAGTTTCAAGATGCAAAGGGATAGCGTACCGAGTGCCAACGAGTTCTCCAGTTCCGATGGCCCAAAGTCCGGGTCTCATCGCGGCTTTTTCGCACCCCGTTTTTGCCTTACATTTGCTATATAACTATTGATAGCAAACTTTAGAGGTTCACGTCTGCTGCGGGCCTGCCGACGGACCAAACAACTACAGTTTCACGGCAAAACAAGGATGCTTCAAGCTTGCTTTGTGATCATCTGCTTGACAGACGGATGTGGTAGTGCAGAGGCGACTATCGTTACCATAGTGCCGATACGGTGACCGCCGTCGCCGGCGGCGCGTACTGCAGGATGGTTTCGGGGCTGCCGACGTGTTTGGGCTTGGTGAATCTATGCACGCCAATCCACCTTCAACATCAACGACACCCCCAATGGTAACCTTTCACTCTCTCACACTGTTGCGCGGTAATATAGTTTTCGTTCTAAAGCAAGCGGCCTGTACGGATTATAGGGGGCCCCGCCCTTTTCCGGCTTCGAGGAAGCCGACCCGTACTTGTTGTACTGAAGCTTTAGCGAACGCTAATATTTATATCTGGAAAGTTAAATATTGCGTTCAATATCTGCTGACACTCGTTGGTTGAGATGAAGGCGCTTCCGTCGGGTCACCTAAAAACCTCACGAAACGAATCGATATAAACGTTTTTGTTTTTACGCTTGTTGTAGAAGAACAGGGCAACACTTGTGGGTGCGCTGCGAGATTGGCAGTCCAACGGACAGGACACAGAGGAATGAAGAGCCTGGAACTGAAGGGTGTTTCAGCTGATATTTAACAAGTAAGCGATTGCCCGGCTCAGCTCGGATCTCACGTTTGATCAAGCACCCGCCCTAGCTTGGCGGGCGATGGGGATCACATTGGATTGACAAAGGAAACACCACTGAACAACATTTTTTGGTTGATGCATCGATTGAATCAACTAGGTGTGATCTATGCAGGCTTTTGCCACAGACTGCCGCCGTCGGTGTTGAGTGCCCGATTCTGATCCAAAACCTCTTGCGTTTCGCTGAAAAGCCCACGGGGCCCCCACGATTGGGATTCGGCGTCCCCCCGACAACATCATCAATGATGCGCCCTTACAGCAGTCCTCCTCTCCAGTCTCCACGTCTCTCAGTGGCCCCTATCCTCCAGTCAGGTGCCCTGCCATGTGCACTTGAGGGGCGGTGACCCGCACCCTGATCCCGCCCGCACTCTTCAGCTCCACAGCCGGCAGCTCACCATGTGATCTGACACGTTGTAGAGGGGCTCAGCACGGCGGGCGATCGCTCCCCATTACTGACCCCCAGCCCTACTGTGTCGCGCTTCTGGCCTGGGAGCACGGACCACTGGGGGGTTGCGCCGCAGGGCGGGGATCGAACAGACAGGGCCAGTCCGTCGCGAAAGCCTGCACAGATCACACTGTGTCGGTTAGTGATCGCCAGGAGTAGTGATGCTGCTTCCTTTACATCAGCCGTCCCAAGGTTCCATCGGTTTGGAACTGGGCGCGCTCCGCAGATGCAGTCAGAAACCTCGCAACCAGGCTCGATGGAGAGTATCCCTTGGAGAAATGCAAGCGCACTTTCCAACTCGCAGGTAGCCAGGTATTCATCGAAGCCGTACGGCATCATCCAAGCCGTACGGCAACTTCTAGCGAAAACACTTAGTTGAGGCACAAGTAATCTGAAGACTTTCATACTCGACTTCCTTTCTGCGCCAGACGGACGAGGACCTGTAAGAATAGGCAGCGATCCACCCAGGTAGCCGCTGGTAGCCATCCATCCATCAAAGTTGGCGTCCACACAGGCAGCCGTCTGTCTAGTGCAGCCCGTTGTTGCATCGGGCTGCCTGTCTAGTGCAGCCCGATGCAACAACCTGCCTAATAGGCGTTTGAACACCTTGATTTGTTTTATATTCACAACTAACATCTTTCCTTCGGCGAACATCTCCCAAGCATCACTGGTTCAACAATGTATAACCTCAGAGCGAGAACTCAAATTTATCATACGTTTTCTTTAATGTGCAACGATGTGTTTTTATGCGGCCGAATGTGCGCGAACGTGTCAGGTCGACGTGGACAGCCCACCACGCCGCGAATGCGGTGGGCGGTTGCAACACGGAAGTTGACGAGTGTCTCGCAAATACATTCCCAGGCGCAAGTATTTTCATCCTAAAAATTGAGTTTGGATCATGAACTGGGACAGCAAGCAAATGAAGACACATGCCAGCTGTCCGCTCCGTTCAGCTCAGAACGGCGCCAAATCGCAGCGCCATACGGGCAACCGGTCGCTGGATTTAATTTCTACTGTGAAATTGAGCGCTTTTCGGCTGGAAATGTAGATTTACAGGCTGGTGGCCGAATATCTGATTCGCGCAAGCAAATCACTCTTTGGTTAAGGGGCTAGCATTGGCACAAGAGTAAGAGGACAACAGTCAGGAACGTATGTGACCCTATAACCAGAACGCACTGCTTTGGAATAAGTCATCGTCTGCAAATTCGGGCAAGTTTAAGTTGAGTCGCCCCAGTGTGATCATACTTGAATCACATCTCTCTTACTGGACCATCAACAAGAAACCACCTGGTGCACGAATAACATCCAACGAGCTGAGCTGTCGGCAATCTAAGGACACGACCTAACCATAGCCACCGATTCGCAAGTCTCATTGGATCTTACCAAACTAGCAACAACGATCCAAGTAAGCTTGATAATTCTAAGAATAAAACTTTTACTGTTGGAAATTGCTGAGCTCCTGTGCGACCGTGCCCAACAGAACACCACTGTCAAGTTCCTGAGGGTCAATTTGCACACGGAAATTGCAGGCAATGAAAGAGCTGATTATGAAGGTGCGACGTCCGAAGCCCGAGGTGATGTACGGCCCGACGTAGTTGAGACCGCTAATAACGCCCCATTGGGTGAACTGTACCATAATGCAATGGCTGAAAATAATGAGACATAGGCCCGTGTGTCAGTAAAATTAATGAAGAGATTGTTGAACGCCTTCATGTACCGCATTTACCATCATCCGTAGGTTTCACGACCTCCAAGCACAGAAATGCTGTATATCAACACCGCCACTGGCGTAAACTGCAAGTACTGGAAGCGCGTTACGAGCTGCTACACTAGAAACGGCACGGGCCCTTGTGCCGTACCTGCTGCTCGACCTGGCCCGACCTGGCCCGACACCCGACTACTCCGGTTCACATGTACTCGGTGGCTGCCAATACCCGACGACGAACGGGATGTACATCCACCGGCACAATCGAGCGACATGGCAGACTGCTTTTACAACGGATGCTATGGGAGCGGTCTGAACCGGGCAGACGGAGCCGAGCGAGGACCTCCCGTCCTATATACTGCAGCAGCACGCGTGTTCCCAAATGGATGCTGCCACACCTGAGCGATGAGGAGGTTCGCCGCCTCCGACAATACATCATCGATGTACATCCGCTCGCACAAAAACGAACGAACCAACGGAGCGCAAAAACAACAAGGTACCCGTAGACAAGGCACCGCACGAGGTAGGTAGGTATCGTCGAAGTAGTAGAAACCGGCGACCTGCAACACGTAAGCCGAAACGTTGTCACACAAAACAGCGCAGCACGACAGACTTAAAGAGGAGCTGGTGAGGGCAGGCTGCACCGTCCTATATGCTGACACGCAAATTGAATGAATGAATGAATGAACTGAACGTTACAGCGGACCCCAAAGGGATCAACGGTGTATACCAGGGCAAGCCCCAGCAGGCCCCACCGACAAGGCGGCAAGACTTGTTGCGGTGGACCCCGCGCGGGTCATCGTTGACCAGGCAGTATGGTATGCCACGGCCCAAACACATGCACGCCGCTGGCGGGGTGGGTGGTCCGTCCGCCAATCCAGTAGCCTTGCTGCTGAAGTAGCTGTCTGGTGACGGAGATCATTACCCGGGTCTGCTGGCGGTCTCATGTAGGGGGGTTATGCAGGCTCGGGTGGATACCGACTGGACACCGACCAGGAAGTGCATCGATCAGTGAGGAAGAACGAAGCCATGATCCCGTGAAGGGCCGTGCCGCCGCGGCTGCGGTCCGCTGCGTGGGTCAGGCGCCCGGCGGCCCGCCGGCCTCCGGGGTTGCTGCTGAGAGTGGGCGGGACAAGGTAGGGGGCGGCGGCTGCGGGCCGGATTAGGAAGTCCGGCCGCCGGCAGAGGAGCCCACAGCGACCGGTGCGGGCGCGTGTTGCTGCAGGCCGCCGTTTGGGTGCCGGCTGCCGCCTCCAAGGCCCCTCGACCGCCGGCGTGCTGATCTTGGGATTGGGCAGCATTGCGTCCGGCTGGCGATTGATTGATGGCTGTGGTGGTACGTACCGGCGGGTGATACTGCCGCGGGTGCTGCTTCGTTGCGAGACGATAGCCGGGTTCCCCTGGAGCGCGCGGCGCGCGTGGCATGCGTGCCGTACTACAATGGACCGAAAGGCAGAAAGCAGCAGCGGTCATTCTACCTAAATCAATGAGCCTTTCACGCTTGAAGAGGTGGCTTGCGTCGCAGGTTGATTCTCAAATGCCAAGACACCGGGATTGGAATGAAGTAGCTAGCACCGCCAGAGTGATATCGTCGGTTACACCGGCCCGTTTGCCTTACTTCCGTCGGCGAGCAGGGGCGAGGAGGGATTATCTTATCCCGGCACTTCATGTTCTTCTAGCGCACAGCTACGGGAGATTTTCTCCGCCGGCTTAACCGTAACCGTTGCAAGCGAGGTGGACCGGTAGTCACGACCGGGCGTACGTCCCAACGGGCCCAGGCTGTAACACCGACGCGCGCGTTCCCAGTGTGTGGAAGCGCAAGGATCGATCTATCGATGGGTGACCGAATAACGGAAGATAGAACCACGGATAGTATGCAATAAGGCGTAGTGTGGTAATGACCCACAGCCACCACCTGGTGTCCAGGGATGGCTCATTCCCTACCCGTTCGAGCTTTTATGCACATGGCGCCTCGCATAAACCAGTGCCGTACAGATTCTTCGGCACGTGTGAAGCCTTAGATTCTCAACCTTCCCGGGTGACACCCCACGGCCGGCGTGATTACCCAAGATGCCACTGTAACATTCTTTGTAGTATGGTTACAGTGTGGATAGGCTGTAACATTCGTTATTAATAATTACGTGTGGATAGACTGTAACATTCGTTAATAACATTAGACTGTACGTGTGGATAGACTGTAACATCCCTTAATAATTACGCATCATTATCATAAATCTCATCAGATCCGTCAGCGAAACGTACTTTGGGTTTGGGGCGGCCGGAGGTAGCTAGGTTCCAGAAGTCCGTCACGCACGTGCGAACAGTTTGTAACTGTTCGCCAACGAACTCGACAACGAACGCTTCGTCGTTACCGTGACGAGGTCGAACCTAAACCTGAAAGCCTGCCTCCGCCCAATGCCTTCCATTATGGCGTTCATGAGAACAATACTCATCACATTATCCCAAGAGCTTTGCGACCAGTTGTAACGAACTCCAGCAGTCTCGCGTCTCGTGTAACTACTTCAGTCGGCGAGCCCAGCGAGTTTACGGTAACACCTACAGGCAGATCATCGTCACCGCCACAACAGTGGAGTCACCTCTCTAGGAGAAGGTCGGGTGACCCGCTTGTGGCTTTTTTTGTAACCGTTACAAGGTGGACCCGTTCCCCGACTGGGTGTTCCAACGGGCCCGGTGTGGCTGCGAATTTACGTGGGATTGCAGTAGTGGCTGGGTGGTGCGCTTTCTCATAAACGCTGCGCGTCGCTGCTGCTCCATCGGGTGCGTAGCGCGACCAGCAGGGAAGCAGTTCGATGTAAGCTGATTTTAGGCGAGGTTCGTCATGGACCCATGTTGGAAGCCGTGAGGAAGTGTTTGAGTAGCGTGGTCGAGTTGCTCGGGGCAATCCAGCCCACCTACCATTCATCGACGTCTGGGAGGGGACATCCCCTGGTTCTTGTAGTCCTTGGCCCTAGGAGGCATTCCGGACAGACCCCTCGTTGATGGCCGGTGGCCGCGAGCCCCCGTCGTCTTCCAAGACTACGTCCCACTGCTGCCGGATGGAGACGCACGGGACGGAGCCGTTCTTGGCTGTGGTGGTAGGTGGTTCGCTAATGGCGGAGCCCCCGGCGGTGTAGCCGGTGGTGGGTTCAGTCAGTAATCTTGGTTATGGCTGGGCCTCATTAACGGGGTGCGTGGTTCCTTGGCGGACTGCTGGTTTCGGAGTAGTGTGCTTTGGTGCACTTGTGGAGCCGGTCAGGTGCGCCACGGCGGCGCGGTTTCGTTTATCTAGTGGCTACAACGACATGAAACCTATCCCTTTGGTAGTGTTGCCCCGCTGTGCGTCTCTGCTTGCTTCGGTGTCTGTCTGGGTGGGGTCATGGCCCGGTGTGTTTTTGTTTGCGGCGTTGAGGTGTGGAGGTGTCTTGCCGCCTTGGCGGTGGGGCCTGCTGACGTGCTGAGGCTTGCCCTGGTATACACCGGTGATCCCTTTGAGGTCCGCTCATTCATTCAATATTAAACATCATTCATGCTTTCACCAGCCAGCGTTGATTTGCTTGACTGATAAATATTTAACGATTTCACGGCGATGGATAGATTCCGCACGAGGTAACCGTATATGCGGACTTCATCCGGGCTTTTACCTGAGTACGAATCCCAAAGTTGCTTTCGCGGGCCTTCGCCAGATAACGACAAGTTTTAACATTCGCCCACCATAACAATCTGTTAAAGACCGTGCAATACCTCATAGCCATGATAAAGTTTCCGCGCACGTGCAAACGGTGAGTATCTTACGCATTCAATTGTCTGTGGCTATCTGCGGCCTTCGTCGGTAGGTGGGCGGTCTCTGGCGGTCTTGGGGCGGGTACGAGAGGGGGCGAGCGTAATGCGAGCGAGCACGTCAAAGTAGAAATCATGTAAGCCAGCGTATTTCTTGCCGAGTGCCCAACTGTTGAATTCTAAAAATTCAATTATGCTCTCGGCCTTGGCATTCATACGTGCAGGTGCGTACTGGTCAGGTCACGAGACGTCACGAACTAAGGGGCCGGTTCCTTCCGTGCAACAATTCTATAGTTTAGCTTAGTCTATAAAAAAACATTTCACAACACTATCGTTTGCCGTGCACCTAGCTTCCATGTTCACACCGTCAAAGTACGTTGAGTCATCTCACAGCGGCCCGAGGACAACGGCATAACTTTGCCGCCCCCGTTTCAATGTTTGGAAAAATTATTTTCAACTTGTAATCATAAAGTTCATTGTCTTCGTAAAGAACGCATACCGACCGCAAAGCCAAAACAATTCATAATTTGAGCTGGCTCACTTGTTCTCACTTCTAAACCCATATGCGCCGCGTCAGCTCACACAATAAAAACAACTGAGCTTCTGACACTTTTATTCGTACAATGCAACCTCGTCAGTGGGTTTTATTAGCTCGAAATCAAAAAATTTGTATATCAAAGCGTATCATATGTTGGAGTGATGCAATGCAGACCATTACGGTTTCTTCCCGAAGATGTACAACAACACCCGATTTACCAGACGAGAAAATATTGCCGTTAAAGTTAATAACATTAATACTGAGAATTTTTTGGTTATGCTTTGAATCTAATGGTAAACGCTGCGTGTCTATCTGTTGTATTGCGGGTATCTGTTCAAGTGCCCGCCCGTGGTGCCCGCCATCCTGTCGAGTTTCCGTACGGGGCATTGAAAGGCCATGATATACCTTGTTGAACGTGTATGTACATTACATTCTACCTCTAGGTACCTTGCACTATAATTGCGTCTAGGTTTGTGTTGCTTTGATTGCAGCGATGATGGCATCCCGAGAACTTGCTATTCTGGTGGCATTGAGCTGGTAAGCGTTCGCAAGTGCTCATCGCAGACATTTAATAACTCTATTAAATGGTCAGAGCAAGGCTGCTGAAGGGGCAGGAGCGCGTAGCCGCCGCTGGTAGTCGTGCGTTGTCGACGTGTGACGTCTGCACCGTCTGCACTTAACAGACTCCGGCCCCGCCGGTGATGTCCTTTGCAGGTTAGCCAGCGCCATAGCCGGTGATCTGCCGCCCTTCGTCAAATGTCAGACGGATCCTGCCTACTATCACGTAAACTCCACCGTCATCTCGCCAAAGCCGAACACGTTCTGCTTCAAAGTGAACGTAAACGTCCCTAAGGGCTGCACGGACAAGTGCTGCAAAAGTGCCCTCAGGAAGTTTGAGGTCAGTGTCGTCAGCAGAGTCCTCGCGCAATTACACTGACATTCGAGCAAGCGCGTTGCGGCACAACGAACACGCTGGATAGAAGATTCTTTATTTACATGTTATGATTAAGGCGTTGACGCAATTAAATGATTTTGTTTCTGTAGTTCTCTCTGACTAGTCCTTGGAGTGTGCGGCTGTAGAAAAGTAAGTACGTCGGGTACCTGTATAACCCCGAATACGTCGGATGGACGAGGCCGACGGGGCATCACAAATATAGATTGATGAGCGCCCTGATAAATACTGTCTAATATTTTGATTGATCTCGCTAGCGATGTAGGCAATTTTTGGGTGCCCTGCAAATCAGCCAAGCCAAGGAACAAATGAGTTCGTTCAACTTCAGGGCGCCGCCGGCAAGATACTCAACACACAAGTCTGAACGTTATGCACAGTAGTCTTTATACATCTCCCACGTAGAGAGCTCATTTGGATTATTCCATACTCCATATCCATGCGTTGCTAGGCGCCACCTCCATCCACTTGCTTGACCTCTGTGCGTGGTGACTCAAACTCACATTCGTTCGCTGCGTCATGCCCCTGCCTGCAACTGAGCCTTGCACACGCCCCCTCACATCTGGCACCCACACAAGGACCCCTGCCCCTCCCCTCGTCCGCCCGCCTTCCTCACTACCTCGCTGCTCGCTGCTGCCCCGCCCTTCCCCCTGCATACATCCATGTCCACTTATTGATAACCCCCACCAGCTGAACGTCAAGCCCGAGTGCCGGATCAGCGGTCTGCGTCTGTCCGCCACCCTCAACGGCAAGCCGGCGCCCACCAACCCCGTCATCGGCCCCGCACCCGGGGGTGCCAACGCCTCCGTCCTGCGCATCAGCTCCCTGGGCCTGGACCTGTCCGAGGCGGACGGCGCGGAGCTGTGCATCACCCTGGGGACCAACGCCGCGGGCGAGGGCTGCCTCACGCTGGACGCGCTGTGTGTCCCGCCTCCCAACCTGGGCCCCGGCACCTGCAGCACCATCCTGTGGGACGACAACTTCGACTGCTGCCCGGTCGACGTCGTGAACAACAAGAAGCCGACGCTGAACTGCAAGTGAGTGAAAGAGTAGTGATCGATGATAGGTAGACGACAACATACACACAGCAAAACGAAGGCGGATATGTGTATATATATAGCGGTAGCTGATGAGCTTGTTTGTGGCAGCTGGCTGGGGGTCAACGTAGGCTGCCATCCGCTGCTGGTGGTTCGTAGGTACGCGTCGTCGGTGACCCGCCCTAGGTAGCTAGATTGCTAGCTAGATGCACTAGTGCCATCATCTACGCGGGTATGTATGTAGTGGTGGCCCCGTGCGTGCGTGTACCCTATCCGCCCTGCCTCTCAGCAGCTCTCACCTGGCTTGCTTGGCGGTCTGTTTGTTATTTGATTGGCGGGCCCAGTCACCTCTGTTCCTCGGAGCTGACTGTTTGTGTTCATATGTTACGCGCGCCGTGTACCGTATGTGCGATGCGTGCACTGGTAATTACTAGGGTTACCTATCACCGATCGCATCGTCGCCTGCTATGCTGCCTCGCGCCCATCCATCGTGCACTACTGCTTACGTTACTAGGGTTACCGATCGCATCGATCGACGCCTGCTGACTCGCGTCTGCCTATCGATCGGCAGGTGCAACACCACCGCCAACATCACGCCCTTCTCCGTGGAGCCCGCGTACACCATTGTCCCGGGCACCAAGACCGACAAGTACTGCTTCATCCTGGACACCAACCCCACCTACCTCCCGGTGCGTGTGTCCAGCTAGCGGCGGCGGGTCTACCTATCTATGACACAGCACGTACTCTTGATTGGTTCGTTGTCCTTGGCCGGGTATTAGTAGTACGAATAGTAAGAGGCGAATACGGTATCGATATAGTAGTGACGTGTGCGTGGCAGCAGGATGCGATCTATCGCACAACGGATGATGTATGATGCGCACGGCTGGACGGATGGACTGCGCCTTGCGGCAGCCGTATATCGATCGCGGTTAGTTCGTTGCTGGCGAGCTCGTAATTTACCATGGCCAGCAGCTGCAGCAGGCGCGCGGCTATCCAGGAATACCCTGTCAAGTAACCCTATCACGTGTATGTCTGTCTATCTATCTGTTCTTTACTTCTGCTCGCTCGCAGAGCACCTGCAGCTCCGTCAGCGTCCTGAACAAGATTGAGATCCCAAGTGAGTGCGTGCGCGGGTGCATGAGTCAAAGTAGTTTTGTTGCCGTAGAGAATGATGTCACAGCAGTACTGCACCCCGCCCGCGGGTCATCGGTGCCTGGTGGTGCAAGTATATATAGCAGCTAGACCCTCGGGACGGAGGGCTGCGTGTGTATGGCTGCGTGTGTATGTGAGGTGTGTGGAGTGTGCGGGGTGTGTGGGGAAGAAATGGGATGGGTGCGTGTGTGGGGTGGGGGGTGTTTCTACACTTCGCCGTCTTCGTCCATCCCAACATCAGCGGGTATCGGCTCTTTGTGCGGCGAGCAGCAGGCTTCTCGCTCGCTCAAAACCCTTGCTTAGAACCCCATACATCCCGCCCATCACCAAATCCATCATCACCGGTTACATAATAACACCACCAACCCCCGTGCGTCCCCCGCCGCCGCGCCGCCGGGTGGTGATTTTATCGTGTGCGCGCGCACAGCCACCGGCCGCAACGGCGCCGTGAAGGGCTTCACGCTCTTCCCCGGGAACGGCGGCGCCCCCGTCTTCCTCAGCCCCAGCTGGGCGGACGATGCGCTGAAGAGTGAGTGGTCGGTGCTTTTCCATTTCCACACATCCTGCCTCCGGCCCGCCCTGATGGGTGCATGCATTCTGCCCCCGTCCGTCCTCCTGAGCACGTACGCTGCGCTGCGATGCCGCTGCTTCCCAGGAAGCCGTGCGTAGTACGGTGCGGCCGGGTGCGTGCTCATCGGCGGCTACCGTAGCTCTATGTCTGGAACGAAAGGATGCCCCGCCCGGCTGTCGGTGAACGTGCTTGGTTGATTGGGTCGTCGCTGCCAAAGAACTGAGTGCTGGTTCGTTCCATTATTTACCTACACCCATCCATCTATGTCCGGACTGCTGCATCAGGCTCTCCATAACCCTCCGTCCATTCCATCCCGCCTGTCGATCGACGTTTCTGCCTGGGATTACCCGCACGCGTTACCACGCACCCCACCCGTCACTAACCCTCCCCCCGCCCGCCCCCGCCGCATGTTATGGCCGGCCCGCCAGTCACCCCCATCGGATGGAACACTGCTGCTGCTGAGTACGGCAAGGTGTGCGTGGAGCTGGCCAAGGGCACCACCCTGGAGAGCCTCTGCGGTGGTTACTGGTGAGTGGATCAGCAACAGTCGTGCGTACTCGTGTGTGTATCGGTGTGTATCGCCGTCGTCGTGTGACGGGACCCCATCCCCGCCATCAGGAGGCGCTGTGCGAACGAAAGTCTGCTGCATGTCGAAGCGAGGGTCGAAGAAGGGAGGGTCGAAGAAGGGAGGGTCGAAGAAGGGAGGGTCGCCGATCAATAGGGAGCAAGGAAGGGTGTCTCCCAGTATGTATGCATGTACGTGTCTGCTGGAGCATCTATCTTCATCCGGGGTACGTGTCAGCGTTGCACGCCGCAGTGTTAACCTGCCTCTTAACTTTCCTTCCGAAGCGCCGACGAGGAAAGCGGCGGCGGTCGGCGGGGAAAGCGGCACACACATACACATTACGGTAGTCTGCTGCAGGCGGTCGGTGCGATGACGGCGGGGCGGGGCGGGGCGCCCTTCGACCCCGCCCCAAACAAAGCGCCGCCCGCAAGCCAGCCCGCGCTCTGCTCTCGCACCCCCTCCCTGCTGTGCGCCATCTTACTTATTACTTACTCCCACTAACCCCCTACCTGTCTCCGTCCGTCCGTCCGTCCGCAGCTCGCTGTACCTGTACAACGAGAAGAGGGACTGCTGCCCCTCCTACACGGCTGGCAAGTAAATCATCACGTCTACCATCGAGCAGCAGCAGCAGCAGCAGCACTACTGCAGGGGCTTGTATGTGATTTATGTCAGCAGCGCGAATGAAGGAACCTTGTTACAGTGAACCTACCCAGCCCCTACATACGTACGTACCGGGTCACCGGCGGTCGGTGGTGGTCGAAGCCTGCTGCCTCCTGATGATGATTCACGGCGGACAGCGAGTTGAGATAGACCTGAAGTGGCGTTTGTACGGACGGACGGGGCGCGCCGGCGCGGGGACGTGACATTTCGATCGATCACTTCGAATCAGATTGGTGATGACCGCATTCGTTCGTGTGTGTGCAGCCCGGTGTGCGTGACTCAGCGGTGACATCGCTGGGCTGAGGCCAGGTATACATCGTCTTATCACTGAGCAACGTGACATTGCGCGCATTTTGCACGAACGTCAATGAAGCTCGCTCGAAACGAGCGAGGGCCTCGCTTTGTCTGAATCGGCGGGGCTCCGCTTGCGCATTCAGTGTTCCCCAAGCAAGCGCCGTTTTCGTCAGTGGTGGGGTATTGACCTCCTGTCTGGAGGGTCGAATTGCGTGCTCCCCATTGCTCACCATCGTTTGTGGACTTTGGAACAACGAACCCCTCGGCTGCATTTTCTTTCGTCCGCGCAGTCCTTTTTTGCCGTCGTTGGGGGCGCGTGTGCGGCCCTGCATTGATGTTCTGGGCACAAGTAACGGAGGCCTCGCTGCCCAGGCTTGGGACACGCAAGCTTGCAACGAAAGGCGAAACTGGGATTGGCGTCTGAACTGCTGATGGATCCTGTGCTCGTGAGGGGAACTCTCCCCGCGTCGAATGCTTTGCCTCCTGTCGCCGTCTGTTCTGAACGTAGGCATAAATGCGTGCCGTACATCCACTGCAACTCCTGCATGCGCCGTACAGTGGGACGCGCATGCAAATCTATCCACGTTTGTACGCAGCAACTGTGTGCGCTCTGGTGTTCGGCTGCGTGGGGCTTAATCTGTCTGCTTCTTTGATTTTTTCACCTTGACCTAGCTCCCCTAGCTATCTGCGCATACTGTGTGGCAGGCTGGACCGAGCTGCAATCCTGCGAAGTGCTTCACAGCCCATTTGCTGTTGAGTTTGCGCGGGCCTTATTGATGTACGGCACCTGCTGCATGCTACATTTAATCACGACCAATACGACGCACTGCTGACTCCGTCCCATGCATGGGCCACGCAACGTTCGTCGATGTTGCGGTTGATGAGCCACATCAAATTGATAAGCAAGGCGCACGATCGATGAAGCTTACCACGGCCAAGCTAAACCGTCCAGCGCTGTCCAGCGAGACAGCGTCAGCACACAGCATCAGCTAGCCGCGGAGGCATGTTCCACAGACCGCTGGTGCGACAGCAATCTGGGTATCTGGCGCGGATTACGTCGTCGCGTGGCCATTATTATTTCCGCTCTGTTTCGGAAAATACGCGACGAGGCGCATGGTCCACGCCTGCCTCCATCTTGACACATTTCGTTCGGCCAAGCCGCCGCACACCCCGATCTCCGTCGTGCACCTGCTGGCTGGCGTGTCAGCGAGTAGGTTATTAGTTAGATTACTTGCAGACAACCCCAGGCGCATCAATGGCACGGTATGAGCCAGGCAACCCCAGCGAGGCTCAATGGCACGGCATGTTGTCCTTTCGCGGGCTTTGTCCTGTGTCCGCCGGTCTTGCGACGGACCGCCGTACCATACTTCCCTGACATCCCTGTATGTCTATCTCAATGACAGGCTTTTACGGCCTCTAGGGTTTACAAACAGTGTTGTGCGTAGCACGGCGTAGCCAGAGGTACGGCTGCCCGGCATCGCAAAGCTCCAGGGGGCGAGAGGACAGCAGGAGCCGACGGGTGGGACTGTACTGCACAGGTTGGGTCCCCTGCACCGCGCCGCCCAGCGCTCATCGTGCAGTTAGTAAGGCAGGGTAGACAGGTCCCTTTTTGATGCAAAATGATTCATTCAGTTTAATGATGCAGTCGACATCGTCCAGTCTGTCAGGATGCCCTGCATTAGCTATGCCACGGGTGGTGTGGATTGGTCATAAGGCGTACGGTGTAATCGTCATAATCAGTCGGAAATAATGGGCCGAGCCTTAGCGGTGTGCGTCGCCAGAAGACAAAACAACAGCCTTTCTTTTAGTAAAAGAATTCAGGACGCAGCACTGTCAGGGGCACGATTGGGGCATGCGCAAGACGTAGTTCCGCACTCCGTTGCGTCATCACTTTCGCCTGAAGAAAGTCAAAACATTCCACCTCCATGAAATGCAAATGAGATGAATGCATGGTCTCGGTGGACGCGCAGACATGAAGCCATTGCATCAGGGTAAAACTTTGTGTTGTACGGCACTAAGGTTTTCACAGCGTTATTTGCTTACTTTGATTTTCACCGTGTATATTGAATTCATCACATGCCTTCCATCACAGGTGATGAAGCGTACGCCGCAATTTTGGTCCCCGTACTCCTGCACACGAGCCGAAGCGCTGAGCAGTAAAGTTATCAGAATAAAAGGAATAATGCCATATATGAATCATAATGCTACTTCGATGCTTTCGTGGCTGTGTCAAGAATGACGAAGATTTGATTGGTTGTCCCAGACGTGACACATCAAAGAAGTCAACATGCATACCTTCATGTGGAGCTGCATCCAGTACATTCCAAAACACAGGTGCGGCCTGAACTGCGCGAGCAATTGCCTTCCAGACCGTTGCTTTGGCAGCGAATTGCAGTACTAATGGCTTCTTAAAAGGCATAATCGGTGATGTTTCTTGCTGCATACGACCTGCAGCAAGCAGCGGCGTCCGCTTCCTTGGCGATGGGAGCGGAGCACTCCAAAATCTTGACCACGAAGCGTTTCGTGGCGCCTGCGACAGACACCACGGCCCAGGTGCTGCAGCGGCCTTCCTCCTTGACGGCCGCGTACGCTCGGTGCTGAGGGGCGAGCGGCGCTACGACCTGCCGTCCCTTCGCAGCCTGTGGGTTGAATCCTGCCAGGGCAGCGGCTCGGAAGCAGACCGAGCCGCGTTGACCGCCTGCGCGTCGCTCCTGAAGGACCTGGAGAACGGCCTGCCGGTGTGCGATGAGGCAGTGCTGGCCGGAGTTGGGGAAGCTGCCAGGTGGGGGGGCTGGGGCCGGGGAGGGGGTTAGAGGAGGACCCCCCTGTCAGCGGCGGATGAGAGATGCGGCGGAGGGGCGGAGGGCGTGATGGCGGGCGTGCTGGAATGGGTGGTGGGGGAGATGCGGGTGATGGTGGGTGCAACGGTGGGAGGGCCTGGGAGTGGTTCCCACGAGCCTGCAGCCTGCAGCCTGGGGGTACAGCCGCACATCCCTGAGGGGGCGGTCTGGGAAGGCCTGGGTCTGGGGCGCACTAGGGGGCGACTCACCGGCCGGCGCTGCCTGCAGCGGCGGGTGGGTCTGGGGGCCTCACGGCATTGCTAGGGGGGTCGGCCTTTTGGCCACAAACACCTCGAACACAGACACGGGGTACAGCGCGCCGGCACACCACCACTACCATCACCATCACCACCGTCAGCGCCACCACCGGCACCGGCATGTGCCTGGGCGATTCTGGGCGGGTTTGTCATTCAACCACCACCACCACCTCTTCGCTAACCTCCACCTTCCACCACCTTGTAGCACCACCGAAGGACCGCAGTCCCGGAGGTCGGCAATGGTCGCCCAGAGCTGATCCTGAGTGGGCCCTGTGCATGTCGCCGCTGTGTCCGCCGCCGCATGGCGACCCCCCCCCCTCCCCCCCCCCCCCCCCCCCCACACACACACACACACACACACATGCCGCCACAGGTGTGCGATCAAGCGTCAGTACTGCAACGTGCGACTGCGTGTACGGCTGGTCGGCATGGGTTCGGCGACGTCCGCACGCCAGCGCCCGTCAGTGGCGGCGCCGACGGCTCCTCTCGGCTTCGTTGAAGTAGGTCCTTCCTGGAGCCTCTACACCCTCGCAGCTGCGCTGGCCGCACCCACGGCGGCTGCCGCACGGTGTTCCTCGGTGCAGCCTGCCGCACCCACGGTGGCGGCGGCGGCGGCGGCTGCCGCTTCCCGGCCATCTGTTGCTGACGAGGGATGCTCCTGTTGTCCCCGCGGGGCTGCTTCATGTCCTTGTTTCTGAGCTGACACGTCACCCGTAGAGAGACCGGAGGGAACACGGGACTTTAAACCCTTCCTCCTCCCTCCCAATTTCCTATTCCCTCCCTCCCCCCCTCATGCCTCGCACCCTGACATGCTGACGACCTCCCTGGGAGAAATAGGGTTGGACCCTGGGCAGAAATGCTGCTCGTTTGATGTTGCGGCGGTCCTCTTAGAGGTTCCATCACCTGTGCCCACAATGTCAACAGTATCACTACGGGGTATCTCACCAGCCCCACCCACACGGTGCGCTCCCTTGGGCCCCCAAGCGCTACCCACCCCAACCCAGACCCTACCCTACCCTAACCCAGCCCAGCCCCGACCCAGACCCGACACTACCCTAACCCAGCCCAGCCCAGCCCCGACCCACCACCTCGCGCCAGTAGTCCCTGTTCCCACCCCCACCCAACCCCCACCCCAACCCGCAGCTGAGTTCCTGCGTCCTGGACCTGGGCGGTGGCTCCCAGCGACCAGGTCTCACGGTCCGCATCCGCCCCGCGGCGGCCCGGACCGCCCGCGACAGCCCGGCCTGTGGGGCCGCCGCCGGGGCAAGTGCCGACACGGCCGCGGCCGCGGCCCGGGGCGCAGCCGCCGCCGCCGCCGGGCGGCGGTCCATCGCCGCGGGTTCGGCGGCGGGTTGGGCGGCGGCGGCGGCGGCAGTGCCGGCGGATGTGCATCCGGTGTCCGCTCTGATGATCCCGGCTCCTCGGGCCCAGTCGCGCACCCGGCTCGGACCGAGGACGCCGTCGCTGGAGGTCCCGCGCTCGCTGTCGGTGTCGCTGCCCTCCAGCCATGTGGGGCCCCCTACCGCCTCGGGCTTCAGCGACACCGCGAACTGCACCGCGGGCCGCGGCGCAGCGCAGCTGGTCCCGCCGCGGCGGCCCGCGCCGGCGGCGGCGGGGGCCCCCGCGGCGGCGCCGCCGGCGGGCAGCATGGTGGGCTCCGCCGCGCGACGCCAGAGCCTGGATGACGCGATGTCGGGGGTGCGCGCTCTGGCGGCGGAGGCCATCCCCGCTCTGGTGATGGCGTTTTCATTAGACCACCGGTGAGCCTAAGTGTATAGACCGGTGTCGCTGTCGGCACTCGCGGCCGCAGGGTGCCGCCTTGAAGGGGGCCGGGGGGTGGGGCCGATGTATAGGGTTCTCTCTCTCCAGCTGTCGCTCGGCATAGCGGTGAAAGCGCCACAGCGCGCTCGGGGGAGGGGGGGAGAGGAGGGCGGTGCTGGGTGGAGGAAGGAGGGAGGGGAGGGAAAGGAAAGCTGCCGACCCGCCCGATCTGGGTTTCGAGCGGTTCCGCTGGAACCGGCTTGTGGCGGACCGGGGCTTCGGAGGGGAGTTGGTTTCTGGGGCCCCTGGGCCGCCGAGGGCCCATGCGTCGTGCACCTGCCTGGGGCAGAAGCATCCGCAGAAGAAGCAGGCCTCATCAGCAGAAGCAGAAGCCTAAAAGCAGCAAGGTGTGGCATCGGCCTCAGCGACCTCCTGGGTACACGGGGTTATTGAGCACATCTCGAGGGGGGGGGCCGGGGCGGGTTCGGGACTGGGCTGGTCGCAGGCAATCCCCACCGCTTTCGACCATGTTTGGCCACTCGCTGTCTGGGTTTCATAACCGTCGGTGGGAATCGGATCCCGGGGATCGGTGCCGCGCCTTGGGTGCGTACGACATGGGTACGACATGGACACATCGCCCAGACCACCGCTACGGTTCGTTCGAATCGGAGTGACGTCGCCGCCGCCGCCGCCCTCCGCGGAGGGCTGCCCTCCCGCATCCGTTTCGGTCGAAGGTGTCTTCCAACCAGCGCCCGACCCCCTTACCCTGCAACCCCCGCATACCGTGCCCCTGCGCACTACAACCCGCTTCCTTGGCCCTGCCCCCTTCGCCCCGCCCCTCAGGTCAGGTCGGGGGGCCTTCATCTACGTCAACGAGCGGGCGAGGACCTACCTGGTGAGCTCCGACGGACGGCCGCTCCAGGGGGGCCAGATTGGGGGGGCGGGCAAGGCGGGCAGGGTGGCGAGCGGTGGGTGCAAGGGCCGATGAAGCAAACCGACTTGGGGGCTGGGACATTGGAAGAGGTGTTGGTCTTGGCTTGTTTGGTTTCACCGGCCAGCCAGCCTGCCTGCCTGCCTGCCAGCCTGCCTGCCTGCCTTGCCCTGCGCCGGGCGTCCGAGGATCTCTAGGACCCAGGCTCGCGGTTGGGGGTTACCGACCCAGTGGGCCCAACTCACTGCCCTGCTCGGGAAAGCAGTCAGGGCGGGGAGGCAGCAGTCAGCGCGGGTGGACAGCAGTCAGGGCAGGCCAGCGCGTTGAGTAGTCGTTGCCCTGCTCCCCGGCCTCGTACGCCCCCGGCCCCATCCACACCCACACCCACATCCAAACCCACATCCAAACCCACATCCAAACCCACATCCAAACCCACATCCAAACCCACACCCAAACCCACACCCAAACCCACATCCAAACCCACATCCAAACCCACATCCAAACCCACACCCAAACCCACACCCAAACCCACATCCGCATCCACATCCAAACCCACATCCAAACCCACATCCAAACCCGCATCTACATCCACAGAACCTGGCCGACGGTGACGGCCGCGGCCTGTTCCCCTGGGCCGCCTCCACTGCCGCCGCCGGGGCGTCGTCGCATGACGAGGCCGGCCCTGGTGCGGGGCGTGGCTATGACATCCGCAGCACCGGGCCCAGCGGCGGCGGCGGCGGCGGCGGCTGTGGGGGCAGCGGCTCGCATCTGAACTTGCGGCTGCTGCTGCTGCAGCTGCTGGGGTCGACGGGGCGGGCGTTGGAGGAGCTGCTGGAGGAGGCGATGCAGCCGCAGGTGGGCGGATGGGGATGGGGGCTGAAGGGGTTGGGGGTTGCGGTAGGGTGAGGATTTTTTAGAGGGAGCCGGACAGGCCCGGGAGGGGCCTGGACGCGTAAGGGACTAGGATTCGCGTCTCCCAGTTGATATAACGGTGGTAGGGCTGTGTGTGGGTGTGTGTGGGGGGGCCATGCACACGTCTGTTAGTTGTTTTAATGATGAAAGGATGCAGTGTGTTTCGGAACCGAACCCACCTAACCCGGCCCAGGGACGGATATACAGGGAAGCAGTGCGTCTCTCTCTCTCTCTCTATCTCTGCCCCTTCCCTCCCTAGTGATGCATTCGCACGCGTGTGCCGACCTGTGTGTGCCGACCTGTGTGTGCCGATCTGTGTGTGCCCGGCTGCCCGCCACACAGGGCTTGTCCGCCACGTTGTGCGCACCCGCCGCCATCGACGCCTTCACTCTGACCGACGACTTTGCGGTCGCCGCCGCCGCCGCTGCATCGTCGTCGGGCTATGCGTTCCCGGGTCCTTGTCTGCTGGAGGCGACGGAGAGCCTGGCGCGGGGTGCGGTTGTACGGCAGCAGCTGCTGATGAAGGGCATTGCCGAGTGCGACGAAATGGAACCGGCAGGTGGGGCCGTTGGTGGGGCCGTTGGTGGGGCTGGGCGGGTGGTTGACGGGTGCCTTCCAGTGCCGGTGTGTATACGGGGTGTGTGTTGGAGGGGGGTGGTCTGCGAGGGCTGCCGGTCGTACGGCCGGGCGCTGGCGGCTTGCCGGTGGGTGGCCGGGGCGGGTTGGCGGGCTGGAGGGGGCCTGAAGGGGGGCTTGCGGACATTTGGCTGGGTCTCAGGCCCGGGCGGGGTCTCGAGAGGGCTGCGGAGTGCGCGCCACCTGCCGGTGCGGACCGGATTTAGGGTGGGCAGGAGGCAGGAGGCGGGGTGGGTTCCGGCCTGAAGTGGGTCTGACCTTCCATTGTTGGCATCGTTGGACGACCTCGCCGCTGGCGGTCTCCGCCCGCTCCGCTCCGCTCCGCTCCGCTCCGCCCGGCGCTGCAGACACGCACGACGGGGACGGCGGCCCGCGAGGCGACAGCGAGCAGGACGGCGCGAGGCGCGGCGCGGGCGGCCGCGGCCCCGGCGACGTCCCCCCGGGGGGCCGCCGGCCCGCCGCCCCCCTCCCCGACCGACGGGAGATCCGGGCGGCCTCCCTGGACCGCAACGCCCCCGGTTGGACCGGTCAGGTGCGCGCGCACTCCTGCCGTACAATCGTACGATGCCGAGAAGCCGTACACGTCCGTCCGCCTTGCCGTACCACGGTGCCGTGCCGTGTGTGCCCCTGTTCGTCCGACCCATTTCGCTCATCAACTGCCGCGCGCCCTTCCCCTTCCCTTGTGTGGTGACCGCGCCTCCATTCAAGAAGTGCTGCGCGAGCCCGGGTTCGTTGCTGGGTTGGTTAGGGTTGTTCGAGCATCCCCCCTCCTTCCCCTCAAGTCCGTTAAGACAGTGACCCAAGCGCCCCCACCCCCACCCCGCTCTAAGCTTCCCCGACGTCACGGCCTGCCTCCTGGTGCAGCCCGCGGTCTCTCCCACCCGCCCACCCTTGTCAATAAAGAGACAGCGAAACCGCAAAAGAGCACCTGACACATGACCCTGCCCTCCCCGCCCTCCCGGTCCTCCCCGACCTCACCCGCCGGGCGCCGCAACCCACCCCGCCTTCTGCTCCTTCCTGCTGACGACCTTCCCCAATGCCCACAACCTCCTCCCTCCCTCCATCCATCCCTTCCTTCCTCTCTTCCTCCCCTCCTCCCTCCCGCCGGCCGCCATCGCCGGTCGCCATGGCGCCCCCCCCTTCAAGATCCCCCTAAACACCCGCATGCACCCACGTCCCTGTAGGCGCCGCGCGGCGGTGCCTTCCGGGCGCCCTCCTTCAGCCTGGCGGCTGTGGACCCCTTCTTCCGTCAAACCAGCATCCTCTCCTCGGGCGGCCACGGCATGATCAGCCGCACGGAGAGCTTCGCGCCGGCCAGCCGCATGGACAGCGGCACCGGGCTGCTGCTGCCGGCGGCGGCGGCGGCAGCGGCGGCGGCGGCGCAACAGCACCCGGACGAGCTGATGGACCAGCTGCTGCTGCAGCGCCTCTCTAAGACGACCGTGCCGCGACAGGCCCGCGACATGAGCTTCCAGCGCTTCGCGCCGCCGTCGCTGACGCGGCAGACCACGAGCCCGCTGTCCATCTTCGCGCAGTCGCCGGCGGCGGCTGCGGCGGCGGCGGCGGCGGCCTTTGGTAGCGGCGGCGGCGGCGGCTGTGGGGCGGACGGCGCGGCGTCCATGTTGCAGCTGGCGCCGCGATCGCAGTCGCAGTCGCAGTGTCCGTCGCGGCAGTTGTCGCGGCCGGGAAGCAGCGGCTTCTGCGGTCCGACGGCGGTGCCGTTCCGACCGACCCACAGGTCGGAGGCGCAGATGGCCGCCGGCGGAGCCGGCAGCCGCAACGCGCACTGCCCCTTCCCGTCCCAGCAACAGCGGTGGCTGAGGTTCCAGGAGGAGTCGACGGCGGCGGCGGCGGCGGCCGTCAGCGCCGGCGGCGGCGCCGGCGGGCCCAAGACCAGCGGCGGCGGCTGGACTGAGCCGCCTACGTCCATGCCCCGACGGGCGGCCAGTGCCTCGGTCAGTCACTGGACTTGCGCTTATTGGCACGACGCCGCCGCTGCCGGTCAGGCAGTACGATATCCACAGAGCGCAGATCCGGACCGTGCGGCGCCGGGGGCTGCGCCCGCGTCCTGGATTGCCCGCGTCGGCGGCGTCGGCGGCGGCGGCCGCAGGCCGCTGCGCCGCGTCCACACGGAGGCGTCGCAAGAGCTGACGAGGCGTGTGGCGGCGTTGTGCCGTACGGACTTGGCGTCCCACCTGGCGCGCAGCATGTCGTCGGGGCTGCAGGGCGCGCCGCCGGCCTCCTATTCCGGCGCCGCCGGCGGCGGTGGCTCTGGCGCTGGACAGGAGGAGCCAATCCCGCACCCTTACGGTCCGCGGGCCGAGGGTGTAAAGGCGGCGGCGGCGGCAGCGGCGGTGGCGCCGCATCGGATGGCGGGCGGCGGCGTTTCCAGCCGCGGTGCTTCGGCCCTCAGCCAATTCGCCGGCGACGTCTTCAGCGGCGGCGGCGCCAGCAGCGCGCCGCCGACGCCGCAGCTGGCGGCGGCGGCGGCGGCGTTGGCGGCGCCGTCAGGACCGATATCGCCGCGGCCGGCGGCGCTCCGACACCGGCGGCGAACCACCACAACCACCACAACCACCACAACCACCACAACCACCACTGCCGCCGCCAACACCAGTGCCGTGGACGAGCCTGGCGGCAGCCTGGAGGCCGGGACCGCGGAGTGCGGTACGACACTCTCCGCCGCCAGCTGCATGAGCGTGTGGGGGCTGCACAGCTTCGAGTCGGGCCGGGCGGGGTCGTGCTCGGCGCTCGTCGAGGCGGCAGCCCGGATGCCGCTGTCCACCGCGCTGGGCCACCCCCACTGTAGCCCTGAGGTGGGGCCCATGTCGTTGTTGCCCTTCCGCTCCACCTTTGCGGCGGAGGGCGGCGGCGGCACGGGTCTGGAGGCCGGCGGGGCGGCCCACGGCCACACCCGGGCCCTCCTCCTCCGCGGCATCCGGACGCTGTCCGTCGGGAACGCCAGCCGTCGCAGCTCGACGGAGATGATCAACGGCGCGCCGGCGGCGGGGCAGGCGGCGGGGCAGATGGGCGGCGGCAGCGGCGGCGGCGGCGGCGGCGGCGGCGGCGGCGGCGGCGGGCGCCCCGGCGCGGCGCACCGCGCCATAGCGGCCGGCGGCGCTGCCGGCGGCGGTGGCGGCGCGACGCCGTTCGATGCCGTGGAGGAGGAGACGTCGGCAGATGGACCGCTGCCCCCGTCGCTGTCCTTGCCGCTGGCACCGGAGGCCGGCGCCGCGGACGGCGTCAGCGGCGGAGGCGCCGCCGGCGGCGTCGCGGCGGCCGCAGTGGCACAGCCGACAGCCTCCATCTCCGCCGATGCTGCCGCCGCCGCCGCCGCTGCGGCCGCCGCCGCCGCCGCCAGCAGCGGTCAGCGCGGCCCCTTTTCCAGGAGGTCCCTCAGCTACAGCAACACGTCCACGCTGCCGGTGTGTCAGAGCCGCGCCGCCGCTGCCGTACATTCCGCCACCAGCTACGGCGAGCAGCCCTCCGCGCCGCAGCTCAGCAGCTGCCTCCTCAGCGGCGGCGGCAGCGGCAGCCTAAGCCGCGGTGGCGGCAGCGGTGGCGGCGGTAGCGGCGGCGGCAGCCTCGTCCAGAACAATCCTGGCGCGTTTCAGGGTGGGGCCCAGGCCTTTGCGATGGCAGAAGGCAATGGCAGTCACTCCGCCGGCGGCACCGTCGCGGGCCCGGGCGGCGTGGGCGTCCGAAGCAGCAACGTGATGAGCTCATGTTGGCTGGGGCCTGCGACGGGCAGCACGGGGCAGCTGTCGCAGGCCCTGGGGGAGCGGGGCCCCGTCGCCGCCGCCGCCGCCGCCGCCGCGGGTCCCGCCGCTGGCCGCTGGGTACCCGGCGGCGGTGGCGGCGGCGGCCGGTACGGTCACCTGGGGTCAGTACGGCAGACCACGCCGCCGCATTTCGGCAGCCCCCTCGGCTTGATCATGCACGACAGCCTTGGGTACGGAGGGCTCGGGAGGCGGGGCGTGGCAGATTGCGCCGCGGCGTCGCTTGGCCCGGCCAAGCTCAGGCCGGCGAGTTGCGTTGGCGGCGGCGACGGCGCCTTCGCTGCGAGCAGCGGCGGCGACGCAGGCGACGGCGGCGGCGGCGGCGGCGCCGCCGCCGCCATCAACATGGCGTTCCTCAACACAACGGAGCGCAACTTGATGACCCGGCTGGTGGCGGCGGTGGGCGACGGCAGCGCCGACGGCAGCGGCGGCGGCGCGGGCCGTACCGGCAGCGCCGCCAGCAGCCACGTGATGTCGGTCCCCTCCCTCGGCGGCTCCGGTGCGCCAGGTGCCGCCGCCGCCGCCGCCGCCATGGCGCGCCTGGCCGAACCGTCCGGCTTCGGCGGGGGCGGCGGCGGCGTCAATGGCGGCAGCGGCGGCGGCAGCAGCAGCGGCGTGGTTGCCATCCCCCGCCGGCCCGCGTCCATTACCCGCGGCAGTAACCGGCTGTACACCGGGCCCGCGGTGCTCGGCGGCGGCGGCGGCGGCGGCGGGCCGCAGAAGCGGTCGAACTCCCTCCGCACCCGCCTGTTCTCCCTCCTGGAGCAGATGGACAGAGACACGGGGTACGGCACCGGCGGCGACGACGCGCCGCTGGGCATGAGCGTGGGTACGGCGGCGGGGTCGTCGGGATCTCCGGGCGTCAGCGGCGGCGGCGGCGGCGGCAGCAGCAGCCTGGGCGCGGGGCCGTTCATGTCGCGCGGCATGGCCATGGGTACGGCCATGGGTGTGGGCATGGGCGTCGTCGTGGGCGGCGGCAGCGTGCCCGGCCGGCGCGCCTCCGCGGTCTACCCCCGGACGGCGACGGCGGTGATGGTCCCACCGATGCACGCCCGGCGCGCGAGTACGACGGTTCTGGAGCGGAGCACGCTCGGGTCGTTCAGGTGGGGTCGCCGACGCCTTGGTTCAGGTCAACGTGGTAAACCACCTTTGCAAGGGAGTGATGAGCGGGGGCCGTGGGCGCGGGAGGGAGAGGGGACGACGGCGGCTGATGGGGGTGGTGGGTTTGAGTGATGGTTATGGTTGATGGTTGATGGTTGATGCTCGGAATGCGGATGCGGATGTCCTCCCCCCCCACCGGCCATCTCGTATGAGCACGCTGCCTCGCCGTAACCCCCTCACGCTCCTCACATGCCTGGTCGTGCGCGCCGTACAATTGTCGTACGTACTACCGTACCTGAACGCGTGGCCCCCCCGCCCGCGCGGCCGCCGCCGCCCCACTGTCCAGCGGACGCATGGCGGCGCTGGAGGCCGTGGCGCCCGGCCTGGGCGCCGTGATGGGGCTGCGCTTCGGACCCGGCTCCGCCAGCGCTGGGGCCACCGGGCCCGCGGGCGTGGGCGCGGGCTTGATGGGCGGCACCGTCCCCTCGGGCCTGGCCCTGGCCATGGCCTCTGTGGGCTCCGCAGGGCCCATCCTGGGACCCGGCGGCGGCGGCGGCGGTGGTCTCGGAGCCGCGGCGCCGCCGCCGTCGCGCGCCTCCATCTGCAGCCTGGCCTCGGATCAACACAGCGGCCCCTCCCGGCACTTCATGCTGGCCACCCGCGCCTCCTCCGTCGGCCCCGTCGGCAGCCGCGACGCCACCGGCGCCGCCGCCGCGGCGGCGGCGGCGGCCGGCGCCGCCGCCGCCACGACCGCCACCGCGACCGCCAGCGTCAGCCAGCCCCAGCACCAGCACCTGCCGACCACCGCCTCCGACGGCTCCCACACCACCAACTCCCTGGCCCTGCACCTCCGCTTCAACGTGACGGGCGGCAGCGGCCACCCTGCCCTGGGCGGCGGCGGCGGCGGCGGCGGCAACAGCGCCCAGCACCTGGGCACGTTCGGCACCCTCGGCACCCTGGGGACGCTAGGGACTATGGGGACTATGGGTCTGGCGTCTCCCGACCCGCTGGACACCACCCCTCCCTCCATTCGCCCGGGGTCCACCAGCACCAGCATGGGGTTGGGGGTGGGGCTGGGAATGGGCGGGGGCGGCGGCGGCGGCGGCGGCGGCGGGGGTGCTCTCGCCGGCGGCGGCGCGAGCGGCGGCGCCGCCAGCAGCTGGATGCAGTTCCCCACCAGCCTCTCCACCATGTCCATCAGCCAGAACCGCTCTCAGCAGGCGATGCAGGCGCTGCTGATGCAGTCGCAGGGCGCCAGCGGAGGCGGCGGGGGCGGCGGAGGCGGCGGGGGCGGCGGAGGCGGCGGAGGCGGCGGAGGCGGCGGAGGCGGCGGAGGCGGCGGAGGCGGCGGCTTTGCCGCCGCCGCGGCGCGGCCGCTGGCCGCGTGGACGATTGCCAACAGCGGCTTCTACGCCGCGGGCGACACGGTGTCCTCCTCCTCGGCGGCGGTGACGGCGGCGTCGGCGGCGCGGCGGGGCTCCACCGTCCTGGCGTCGGCGACGTTCTCCCCCGAGGGCATCGGGCCGCGGGCGCTGGGCACGGGCCCGAGCTTCGTGTCGGGGTTTGGGCAGGGCGCCGCGCCGGCGCAGGCGCAGGCCCATGCCGCAGGCCAGGGTCAGACTCAGAGTCAGATGGGAAGCGAGAACGTCTTCACGTCCGCAGCAGCAGCTGCTGCTGCTGCGGCGGCGGCTTCGGTGCCAATTTCGACGGGGAGTGCAAGGCGCTGGTTTCGGATTCACTTGCGTGTCTTCGCCACGCCGGCGGGGGCGGCGGCGGGGGCGGCGGCGGGGGCGGCGGGCAGCGCACCCGGCAACGGCGCGGCCCCCGGTGTGGGTTCCCTAGGTGGTGGTGATGGCGCTGACGGTGGTGGCGGTGGCGGCGGCACGGTGCTGCTGGTCATGCAAGACGTCACGGAGCATGTCATGGTGGGCCGGGAGAAGGGGGCTGAAGCGGTGGAGGGGTGACGGGCGGCGGGTGGGGGGATGGCGAGGGCGGGCGGGGAGGGCGGGCCTGCGGGCCTAGAGGTGTCCACGGGGCCGGGGCCGGGACGGGACCGGGACAGGGCCGGGGCGGGGTGAAGGAAGGGGCTGGGCCAGCTGCCCTGGAAAAGCGGGTGGCGGGCGGGCAAGGGTGTGCTGGGGAGACGGAATGCGATGTGGCGGGAAACCCGGCGGCTGACGTGATGGCTGGCCGGTACGGCCATCTGGGTTTCCCAGCTCCTCTTGTGGGTCATTGCCGATCGTCGCGCCATCATCCTTCCGGTCCTTGCGGGGCGAACCCCCCCTGGACCGATTCGTCAAGGCCTACAAAGTGGACGTCGTCACGTCGCGGGAGATCCAGTAGGGTACAGTCGAGTCTCTATCGGATATTCGCTCTGGCAGCAGCGCAAGGTGTCTACCAATTTCCTATATCCCCCTGGGCCGGGCTGGGTGTGTCTGGGCATTTTCTTCTTTGCCCCCTGGACCGTGGCTCCGGGCGGTCGGGTCCTTCAGTACAGTACAGTACAGACTGCCGGGTCACCTCCTGCCGTCCCAATCTGGGACGCCCGCACCGCCCCGCCCCGCGACCGGGGTTTCTCCCGCAGGCACAAGAAAGGGTAACAGCTCTGCTGGGACACGAGCACAAGATTCTGGAGGTACGGCGGTGCCGTACCAAGGGCCTTGAGGGAAACCACGGGCGCAAAGGCGCTGCTGCCGGGGTTTGCTGGGCGGCCGGGGCAGGGACAGGGAAAAGGTACCCTGGGTCTGCATTAGGGAGTGGGGTAGGGTCAGGGTGAGCGCTAGGGTCAGGGACGCTGGGCGGCGGGTGAGCCGCCCCACCCTGCGCGGTGCTCGTCGCCACTTGGACAACAACCCCGACCAGGGTTGGGGCATCTGCCTCTCGCGACGCATCCTCGCCCTGCCGCCGTGCCTGGCATGCCTGGCATGCCGCCGCGCTTGCCACCGTCCCCTCCTCCTCACGCTCACGGCGCGTTCCAACGCCCCTCGCTCCTCCTGCACCATGCCCACACATGCGCCGCACTCTGTGTCCCGCTGTTGCCCAGGCGCTGTTCCCCCGCCACGTCATCGAGTTCATGACGGTCATACCCGTGGGGCTGAAGGCGGGGGCCAAGGCCAAGGCGGCGGCAGCGGCAGCCGCAGCGGCAGCGGCAGCCGCAGCGGCAGCGGCAGCCGCAGCGGCAGCGGCTGCCAGCAGCAGCGGCAGCGACGGCAACAGCGGCGGCGGCGGCGCCAGGACCCGCGGGCGGTCGATGCGGACGGCGGCGGCGGCGGCGGAGTCGTCACTAGCGGCCCTCCCCGCCGCCGCAGACTCTGGCGGCGCGGCCGATGGAGCTGGCGGCGGCGAGGGCGGGGCCGCGGGGCCCGCCGCCGCCGCCGCCGCCCGGGGAAGCACCTCGAGCTCGTCCAGTCGCGAGTCCAACTGGCGGCAGCTGGTGATGCAGCAGAAGCTGGACGCGCTGCAGGTGTCGCACCTGGCCACTCAGGTGGGTTGCGGTGGGGGCGCTCGGCTCGAAGCGTGTGTGGACCCCTACGTGGGGCTTACCTTGGTGCGGCTGTGCGGCCCCGGATTCACAGTACGGGTACCCACCTCGGTAACGGCTGCAGTCCTGCGGCCCTGCTGGCCTAGATCTGTCGGTCGGTCGGTCGGTTCACGTTGTCACCCCGCCAGCCTGCTTTCTTAGATGCTTACTGCCCTGCCTCTCCTTGCCTATGTGTCATTGCGTGTACGCACGCCACGCCCGCATGTTCTAGTTCCCTATCCGCGGGCCTGTCTGTCTACATGTCCATCCGTCCGTCCATGCTCCCACCCCACCCCAAAGCAGACCAAACAACCCCAAACCACCCCAACCCTACCCAACCCCAACCAAACCAAACAACCCCAAACCAAACAACCCCAACCCCAACCCAACCCCGCAGCACAAGATGGTGACCATCCTGTTCTCCGACTGTGTGGGCTTCACCGCCATGTGCAAGAAGGTGGGGGCATAACCCCCACGGGGGCCCACCGGGCTGGGTGTGTCTGGGCTGTTTCTTCTTAAACCCCCCGGGGCCCCACGCCATCCCCGCGGAGCGCGGACATGGAGGGCAGCTGCTTGCCGCTTGTACGGGGGAGTACGACACTGCCGTACCGTACCATCCCTCGGTGTCACCGAGTGCTTGAAGCTGTTTGTTGTCAGCGGGCATGCATGCATGGGTGGTGACCGCACCCAGTATACGACCCTGACAAGTGCCCACGCAAGCACACCCTGACTAGCGTCCACGCAAGCACACCCTGACTAGTGTCCACGCAAGCACACCCTGACAAGGCCGCCAATCGACCCTGCGACACACTCGCCAGACGACGCTGCGAGCCGGACCGTGACCTTGTGGCGCCTTGTGGTGCCTTCCTCCGCACCCCGCCCGACCCCGCCGAACCCCGCCTGACCCCGCTCCTCCCCGCCTGCTCCGCCCTGTCTGACCCCGCCTCACCCCGCTCCTCCATCCCCGCCTTTGCCTGTGGCTACCCCTCTCCACCACCCCCCTGGCCACCCTGTCTACCAATTTCCGCTAACCCCCTGGCCTCCCATTCACTGCCCAGGTCTCCCCCTTCACGGTGATGCACTTCCTCAACGAGCTCTACCAGAAGCTGGACGCGCTGCTGGACATCTACAAGGTGCGCAGGGGCAGGGGGCTCTCGTTCTCGCTCTGGACCCGCCTCCGCCCCACCGCCCAACCGCCCAACCGCCAACCGCCCTGTGACGGTTGGGCCCCATCTTGCCTGCGCCCTCGCCCCGCCCCTCCTTACCTGCCCCTCCCCGCCCCTCCCAGGTGTACAAGGTGGAGACCATCGGTGACTGCTACGTTGTGGCGGGGGGCCTCGTCAGGTCGGGCAGGAGCTGGGGCCGGGGGAGGCCACGGGCGGGGTACTGGATTTCGGGTGAAACGGTAATGTGATGGGGGGAGGGTGAAGAGCCACGCCCTCGCACTTGCACAAACCCCGGCGACCGGTGTCGTTGCTTGTCTCCCGCCTTTCTCGGCCCTCCTCCCAGTTCTCCCACCTCCGTTCCGCCGCCTAAAAGCGCACGCCGTCGTCTATGCCTGCTGCACCTGCACACTGTACGACGCAGGTACGACGACGACGGCTACTGTTCCGTCCTGCCCGAGGGCGACGTCGACGAGCTGCACGCCGTGCGTGTGATGGAGTTCGCCAAGGCCATGCTGCGCGCCTCGCGGGAGGTGTCGCTGCCCACCACAGGCGAGCCGGTGCAGCTGCGGCTGGGGCTGCACAGCGGCCCCGCCATGAGCGGCGTGGTGGGCAGCAAGATGCCGCGCTTCACTGTGTTCGGGGAGACGGTCGAGACGGCGCACCGCATGGAGGCGGGGGGCGTGCCCGGGCGCATCCACGTCAGCGGCCCCACCCGGGAGCTGTTGAGGCGGGAGACGTGGGAGCCGGCGGGGGGCGTGCAGGTGCGGCGGGCAGCCAGGTGCAACATGCACACAATCACACACAAGCCCCACGCACATAAGCCCCACACCGCGTACGCAGCTGGCGTCTTTACAAACACTATCAAACAATACATAAACGGAGGGGACACAAGCACACACAAGCCCCTCACAAGCCCCACACAGCATAGGCAGTTCACCTGCACTCACATATTCAGGCGGGTTTCTGGCAAACACACTAACACTAACAAACACACATAAACCCTAAAAGGCACGGCTGGAGATAGTTGTCGGCAGGCACCCGCGCATCCGCCCGTCCGCCCATCTGCCCGTCAATGCACAAATGCGGTCACCTAATCGGCAGCAGTTGTCATTTCCAACTCTCAGGGACCTCCCTGCCGTGCGAACAAATCTTGATCCCCCACTCTCCTGCACCTGGCTACCGTATGCCCTCCTCCACACAAACCAGCAAAGCCACACAACACCTGCACCACAGCCGCACCACAGCCGCACACCACACCCGCACCACACCCACACCACACCCGCACCACACCCACACCACACGTTCGCCCCCTGCCCCCGCGCTCCCCTTCCCTCCCCTGCTCTGGCAACAGCGTAGTTTAAATATGTCTACCAACCTCCTATATCCCCTCCCTTCCCCTTTTCCCTTCCTTCCCGCCCGCCCTGCCTCCCTCCCGCCCTCAGGCTCAGTCCGGCGGCCGCATGGACTCGTACCTGTGGGTGGAGGAGCAGGAGGAGGACGTGCTGTCCTGCAAGCAGCGGGTCATGGCGGTCTACTTGTGAGGGAGGGAGGGCCGGTGAAGGGAGGGGGCGGGCGGTGGAGGGAGGGAGGGGGCGGGCGGTGGAGGGAGGGAGGGGGCGGGCGGTGGAGGGAGGGGGCGGGAGGGAGGGGGCGGGCGGTGGAGGGAGGGGCCCTGACAGGGGGCGCAGGTGGTGATGGGAGGGGCGGCGGTGATGGACGGGCGTTGGTGATGTGGATACATTGATGTTATCGAGGGGGGGTAAGGAGCGACTGGTCTGTCTGTTCACGGGGCAGCGGAGGAGAGGTGCGGCGGATTTGTCTCTCCCCGAGGATCTCGCGGGGGGAGATGGAGGGGGGGAGGGATACAGACACATAGGGCCGTAGAGTGGAACGGGGCTCTTGGCTCCAGGGGCAGCCATAAAGGATAAGAGGCCCAAGCGAGTTGGCCCTCAGGTGGGCTATCCTAGGTTGTCTACGTAACCCCCAGTCCGGGATGTGACAGGCGCTGGCGGTGGTGGTGTGTTTAGAATTGCGGTGGTGGTGTGTGCACGATGTACGATGTACGACGCCACGTGTGCGTGTGTGTGTGTGTCTGTGTCTGTGTGTGTGTTTTCGTATGCAGGCAGAACAGTTTGCGTGACTTGCCCGGGTCAAAGCAGTGCCCCAATAGTTGCCCGTGTGTGTATGTGTGTGTTTAGATAAGGGACCCGCCGTGTGTGTATGTGTGTATGTGTGTATGTGTGTGTATGTGTGTGTATGTGTGTGTGTGTGTGTGTCCGGCCGGCCGGCCGGGGGGGGGATTTACAAAGAGACAGCCCAGACACACCCAGCCCGGGGGAGGGGGGTAGACGGGCGGTGTGTGTCCGCGGCGGGATTGGGGGGCGGGTTGGGGCCCGGGCGGGCGGGTGACGAGGCAGCTGCGATCGGGTCCAGGTGGGTGCAGGTGGGTGCTTCATCGTGAATGGACTCACACGCAATCGTTCATTCATTGCGGGGTGTGGGGAGACCCAGTCGAGCGGGGGAGGTCAGGCCCGGGCACAGGGGAGGTTCCGGAGCTCCCAGCCCGGAGCGATGTCGATGGAGTGATGACGAGGAAGACAAATCGTTGGTGTGTGTGTGTGTGTGTGTGTGTTTAGAGAAGAGGCCCTCGTGGGGGGTTGGGGGGGCCCGGGGAGGAGGAACGAAAAAACGCCACGACCCTTGTGAAAGCGCGGAGGAAGGGTGCGCCGTGTGGGTCGATCGCAGGTCCGCCCCTCGGTCTGCGTTGTTGGGCGGAGGGCGGGGTTGCAGTGTGGAAGGAGGTGGCGGCGGCGGGAAAGGAGGGAAGCTTGGAGAGAGAGAGGCGCAGGGGAGAGGCAGGAGGGAGGCGGGAGGGAGGGAGGGGCAGACGGCGCGCAGGTGCATCAAGCGACGGCCGCCTCCTGAGTCTGCTCTGCTCCTGCGCCAGACCAGGGGGTGGTGAGGAGCCGGCGGCCTGGGGCGCGCTTCGTTGAGTGGTGGTAGGCAGTTGGTTGTTGGAACGGTTAGGGAGGTCGTTCGTTCGTTGATTGCAGTTGATGCCATTCAGAGGAGCGCCGGATCGCATAGCCCAGAGGCTTCATGCGGCCTCGCTGACCCCAGGACTTCAACAATATAATAAATTGGCAGTGTGGCGTTCATCAGTTAGTTTTCGGTTGCTTGCTTGGTAACCCAGTGTGGCGTTTATCAGTTAGTTTTCGGTTGCTTGCTTGGTAACCTTACAACCGTAATCCGTTGTGCTGTGCGCTTTTTGGTTTGCAGTACCCAAGGCCCCCGATCGGGGGCGAAGTCGCTGGGGTTGCCGGTGCGTCGGCACGTGGTGTGTCGCCGCCAAATGGCCTGCGGGTGCTGGTGTGTTGGTTGGGTTGACACGGGTTTATATACCGTAAACCCCTGGATCAACCAACCAACCAACCCTCCGCCCCATCCCTGGACCTGCCGGCGGAAGGGCGGATTGCGGTCCTGCCCTTCGTTTGCAGCCTCCCCAGCATCACCAGTGGCGAGACGGGGTTCCTTCGCCGGCAGATGCTGCATGCGCGGAGCCGGCGGTGGTGGTTGTACGGTCATAGTGCGGCGGTTCTGAAAGTTCGCACCAACACGAACTGCCAACGACGGGTTAGGTTCTTAGGTAGGATGCTTGCCGCGCGTGCGTGCCTGGGAGTGCACTGCCGGCCGCTAAGAATAGGGTGGGTGGGTGGGTGGGTGGGTGGGTAGGTAGCGGATTATTGCTCGGAGGCTGTCGGGATATGTCGGGATATGAGGGGCCGGAGGATGCTGGCGTTTGGCCGGAGGACGGCCGCGACGGCTGTTGCTGCTGCTTCCGCTGCTGCTGTTGTGGGACTGCTGCAGGTTCGGGCTCCCGTAGACGGATCCCAACGTCGCCGCCAGTTTGTTCGAGGACAGGCAGCGCAGGAGTATGTGACGGGCCGCAGCCCGGCCCGTCAAATCCCCCCCCTATATATAGAGTTGCCCCACCGCTGCCCCTGCCCCAGCCGCCAGTGGGTGCTGTGCGATCTGTGCTGTGTGCTGTGCCAATCGGAGACAGCCGGTCGCAGACCCGCAGAGGGGATCACACACACTGCGCTTTCCGCTTGTCCCGCCCGCGTATGCATGATCACTGGAAACTGGTCCATCTTGTTGGGACAACCTTGTTTTCGCCCTGCGTCGTGTGTGTTCGCGTCGTTGTTGTGAATATGCCGGATCGTCTGTTGAGGTCGAGGGCCTGGGGAGTGGCGTGGGGCGGGGCGGAGAAACGCTTTAGGTGAACAGACCGCGTCGGTCATGTTGCGGCCGGCGCCCCACGCGCCAGTAGCCGTGATGAGCCGCATCAGTCGTACTTACTGGTCAAGTACGATACCGTACTGCAACGTACGTGTACGGCACACTTAATAGAGATCACAACTGTTTCAGCAACTGATTTAGAGGAATGGGGATGATGGGAAGAACGCGCGGGAAGTGAAGATGCGGGGGAGATTGGATGCGGACCCGCCCCGTGGGGCCGAGGTGGGAAAACCATATTGCGTGCAACAATGATTCACTGCCGGATCGCTCTCGTCGTCGTGCGCTCTCTATGAAGCTTATGTGTGTGCGTGTGTGTGTGTGTTATTATAATGTGTTATTATGTGCGTGTGAGAGCGGCTGAACGTGCGCGCGCGCGAAAGGGCTGAAGCTGCGACGGGTTCTTCAGTCCGCAGTCTCCAATACCCGGGCAGTTCACGACCATGATTGGGAGGGTATGTGTGTGTGTGAAAAAGAAAACTTCATGTGTATGTGTGTGTGTGTGTGTGTGTGTTGGACCCATCATGGTGATTCGCTTTGTGGACGCCCCGCCAAGCCGCAGGCCTGACGTGGTGTGGCGGACTTTTTGTTAGCCGACTTTAGATGGCGGTGCCTACTGCACGGGTGGAAGCTCGGCTGCGGCCAGCCGTGGCGCACAGCTGCGGCCAGCCGTGGCGTTAGTCGGGCTGACTCAGCTGTCGGCTCGGCCTCTGAAGCGCTACGTTTACTGTAACGAACAACGGCCATGATCCAGCCTCGGCAGTGCGAGACTAAGAACGCGCAGTTAACGAAATCGCACAGTTAAAGAGTAAACTACATTAGGAACATGGTAAGCGTGAAAATAGTGACCCAGTAACGATGACTAACAAATGGGTACAGTTGGCGTAATCGAAACCACCGACCTCCCAGCACTAGTGTGCTGCGCCATCTGCAGTTGGGTTGACGGTGTTGGCCAAGATATATATTGCACTTGATTATTTGCGGTCTTACTCCATTTTGAATACAAGTTAAAGCTGCAGCGAATGTACGTGCCTTTGGAGGAGAACATGCCTGCCTCAAGCATTCCGCTCTGGAAATGTGAGCCGCGTATCCAATTGTTTTCAAATCTGTCGACCATGTACGTGCTCAGCGAACAAGTCATTGCGTGCCGTCCTTGCAGCTTTGCTGCTGGTATTCCTTCCATCGCTGGTCGTCTTCGTCCTGCTGGACGTTACTTGGATCACCTTGGTGGCTGGGAGCATCTACAAGTCCGTCCTTGGCGACCAGCTGCGCGCCCCGCCCCTCATCCTGCCGGGCCTGCTCGCGTGGCTCTGTATCGTGGGCCTGGTCTTCCTGTTCGCGCTGCCTGGCGCCCGGACACCGGCAGTGGCCCTCCGACAGGTGGGAGCCGCTGCAGGAACGACCCCATGCGACACACAGCACCGGTATTCTGCCCTCCTGCCCCCCATCCTGCACCTGGGGCCGACTGCAGTCGGGCGCCGATAGAGAGGGAGAGCCGGAGAGGGACATGGGCATGAGCATGAGCATGGCTGGATCCTGCGTGCGATGGGGTCAGGCAGGGGAGCCGCCGGGATCAGGTCCAGGGGAGCCAGCGGATGCGGGGGGCTGAGCGCTGGGGGAAACGGTTCGCTCCAGGGAACCTGTCAGTCTGAGGCGGGGAACGGGGGAACACGCCGCCAGGCAGGACGTGGAGGGCGCGAGGCTGCTCCTAGCCGAGGGTCGGGACCCCAGGGCTGGGCCCCCAGGGTTGGGTCCCCAGGGTTGGGCCCCCAGTGCTGGGACCCCAGGGTTGGGCCCCCAGGGCTGGGTCCCCAGGGTTGGGCCCCCAGGGTTGGGCCCCCAGGGTTGGGTCCCCAGGGTTGGGCCCCCAGGGTTGGGCCCCCAGGGTTGGGTCCCCAGGGTTGGGCCCCCAGGGCTGGGTCCCCAGGGCTGGGTCCCCAGGGTTGGGTCCCCAGGGTTGGGTCCCCAGGGTTGGGCCCCCAGGCTTGGGTCCCCAGGGTTGGGTCCCCAGGGTTGGGTCCCCAGGGTTGGGCCCCCAGTGCTGGGTCCCTAGGGTTGGGCCCCCAGGGTTGGGTCCCCAGGGCTGGGCCCCCAGGGTTGGGCCCCCAGGGCTGGGTCCCCAGGGTTGGGTCCCCAGGGCTGGGGCCCCAGGGTTGGGCCCCCAGGGTTGGGTCCCCAGGGTTGGGCCCCCAGGGTTTGGTCCCCAGGGTTGGGTCCCCAGGGCTGGGTCCCCAGGGTTGGGTCCCCAGGGTTGGGTCCCCAGGGTTGGGTCTCTGGGGTCGGGAGCCGGGTACCACCGCAGCGCGTCTCGGGAGCGGACAGCAGCCCACCCCGCCCCTGAGCAGGGGGGGGCTGGGCAACGTGACCGCTGGTAACCCCGCACCCCTAACCCCGCACCCCTAACCCCCCCGCCCTGAGGGGGGGGGGGGCAACGTGACCGCTCCTGACACCTTGCCTGTCCGCGGGGTAACCTGCCTCGACCTGACATCGGACCTGACATCGGACCTGATATCCGACCTGACATCCGACCTGACATCGGACCTGACATCCGACCTGATATCCGACCTGACATCCGACCTGACATCCGACCTGACATCCGACCTGATATCCGACCTGATATCCGACCTGCTGCACCCGGCTCTTGGCCTCCTTTTGCCTTCATCCACCGCCAGCTCCCATCCCACCCCTCCCCACTCCCCATCGCCTGGCGAACTCACCGCCGATGTCGGTGTGCATAAGAAAACTGAGCCGTGTGTGTATGTGTGCACGTCCGGCGCGTGCAGGGCCTGATCCTGGGCGTGGGCCTGTACGGCACGTACGAGTTTACGAACTTGTCCATCCTGGCTCCCTGGACCTGGACGCTGGCGCTGGCGGACACGGCCTGGGGCGCCATCGCGTGCGGCATCGCGGCGGTGGTCCAACTCTGGCTGCACCGCAAGCTGACCTAGCTCTGGCTGCACCGCAAGCTGGCCTAGCTCTCGCAGCCTGGGCGTGTGGAGAGGGTGTGATGAGTGGGTCGGGGTGGTGTTCTTTTCAGGCCAAAAGCAAGCCCAGCAGAAAGGGCGGGGTGGGGTAACAGCGAGGGGCTAGGTGACACGGGCGCTGGCTGTCCGCCGACTGGCGGCCGCAACGAAGGAGTTGTGTGGAGGTGTTTTGATGGGTCTGCGGCCGTGTGGGCTCAAGGTCTGTTGAAGGCTTGCGAGGCCATACTACGCCAGGGGACCCCAATCGACATACGGACAGACAGACAGACAGCGGACATGGGCGCTAAGCGGCTCATTCCGGTGAGGGGAGCTCTGGATGGGGGACAGCAGCGGGCGGGGAGCAGGGGCGGCCGGCAATGACCCGCTTGGCGTCCGGCGGGTTGCGGAGATAGTGGTGTGGAGCGGCCGGGTCGGAGCAGGGCCACGCGCGGAGGCGGCCATCCCATCCCAAAGTGGGGACCACATGGGGGGTGGAAGGGGGAAAGGCAGACGGTGATTGTTTCGCGATTTCGCTGTCTTTACTGACAAAAGGGGGGGGGGGGCGGAGAGGCAGACCGAAGGACCGCCGCCGGGGGCGGCAGCCTACCGAGGGTGTGTACCATATGTATCACATGCCTGGCTTTGGTTTCAGGGAGAGGGAGAGGCAGAGGGCGGCCGCCCCGGGGGTTTTGGTTTTGGTTGTCAAACTTCCGGCGAAATGGGCTTTCCGTGGATGTGTAATTCGTTCGTGGGCGCACGGGCGAGACGAGGCTGCTCTGTGAGGTGGAGGTCGAGTTGGTGGTGCGGTTCTGGGAATCGACGGCGGAACCGCCTGTGGATCGAGCGAGGGGGCCCACGGCGGTAGTTGGTTGTCGCCGGTGGGGTGTCGCCCACTCGTCCGGGAGGACAACTGCTATTCTCGTCCGGTGACTTTCCGCAGTTTCGCTGTCACAAATGGCATAAGGGTGAGGGTTCCCGGCGGGTTTGAGACTCTCAAGTGCGCCTCGAGAACGTGCGCACCCAGCTCCGGCTCCTGTGCGGTCATGCACAGAGGCCGGTGGGAGGGGAGAGGAGGGGAGTCCCGTCCGCGTGACCACCGCCACCGCCGCCGGTGGGAGTCCCCCGTCTTCCTTCTTTCTGGGCGGCCGGTTGGAGAACGTTCTTGGAGTGGCTGGAGTCGCTTGTCATGCTCCGATGACGGTTCGAGCTCATGCATGCCGGCGGAATGACGTGCCGGCAACGGTGCACGACACGCTTCATCAGTACGACAGTGCCGCACAGCTCCGCCGGGGCATCTGAAGTGGACCCGGGTGGGAGTTGCCGTCAACACATCCCACAGTCTGAAACTCTGGATTGTATGGCGGGCTGGGCGACTGCCGGCATTAACCTCCGGCATCCGCCGGCGGAACAGACGGCCGTTTGCGGGACAGACAGGACAGATAGCGCAGTACAAGTTAAGCTGGCACACATTCGCCTGTCTCCCCCAATTCTCGAGATGCCTGTCTGGTTGGGATGCGTGAAGTAACTAGGGAAATGGATAACTAGGGAAATGGATGATCAGTCGTCGTGCAGGCGCGCAGCGGAAAGAGCATCCCCAGACAGGCACAATCAGATCACCACCGGAACCTGCCGTCCCTTCGCCTCCCCTCTGCCCAGCCTTCTGAAGAGTCGCACGCATGCAATTTCGCTGGGGTTCGGCTCTACTGCTTCGAAATCAATCGGGAGAGCAAACTCGTTACATTTCGAGAGTACTGTACATGGGACGAAGCATACGATGCACTCACGCGCACACGATGGGAAACGAGCTGAGACCTCACAGTAATTGCGACGCTGCAACAACAGCGTGCCATGAATTCCAAAAGGAGGTATGTGCGATGAATCGGATGATCAGCGGCCGATGCGCGCAAGCAACAAGGGTTTGGACATGGAGATTGAACATCTTCACCGTGACAATCATGCAACAAGAATCGCCGCATGCAAGGATGAACTCAACAGCAAATACAAAATAACGAATGCGAAAGTATTTAGGATCTGATCGTAACTTGCAAACGTCTGTCCGGCGTCGCTGCGGTCAGACATGAGATACTTCGAACAGCAGACCACCTACACATGATTGGTTCGAACTACTGTATCATATGGTCAGACATCATGTGGTATGATAGTCCAACATGTGGCAGCAGCTTACTTAACATGAATTAGTATTCAAAAAGGGAAATACGAGTTGTGCACAATTCTGAACGATGCATCGAAAATATATAACTTCAAAAAATTGATTTTGCCGGCGTTGTTTGATAGGGAAATCAACTTGATCTTGCACGCACATGACAGCTGTCCGGCGGGCACGTGGGTATAGTTCCGTGTCACATGCGGCTGCAAGTCGCCGTCGCATAATATAAATTAAAAAATTATACAAGGTTAATGATTTCTTTGAGGACTACCGGAACATCACAGTCGTTCGAAGGAGCAACGATTTGCGGCTACAAGGAAGTCGTACATTCGTCTGCTATTTGTAGTTTGTGTAGCTGCCTGATTTTATTGAATCGACATTCGTGGTTGAGTCCCTCGAACATCTTAGAAGAATGTCTGACTATTCTTCAGCAGATGCAATTGCATCATGTCAGGACCCAATCATTGCCGCGCTTCAGGCGGGTGGCACGAAGCCTGCTGTAGCGACGGACATCGCAGCAGCTATCTGCGCCTCAATTATTTCACAAAATGCAAATACTGCAAGCGCAGCTGGCGACAGAGTCGCTGAGGTAGCGAACGGTCTGAACACGCTCCTTCTACTCTTCGGCGGCGCGCTAGTGTTCTTGATGCACGGCGGATTTGCTATGGTAAGATATGTTTGGTCACCGAAGCGGTCAAACCCTAATGTTGTTCCTGCAAACCGCCCCGCCCGACTGAAGCACGTGGTCGGGGCGCGGCGACATGCGATGTCTACGGCGTCACATGCTTTCCTTCTAAGCAAATGGGCAATGGATATTGTCTGGATATTTCTCGTTCGACCGGGCTGCAAGGCTAAGGACAACCCTACCACAAACTTGATGTTTGGCTTGGCTTGATTAAATTAGGTTGAGAATGATTTCTGCATGTGTATGATTCATGTGAATGTGCCGCATTCCGCTTGTTAAGCTTGTTTGTGCGATGGGCGGCGTGCGGTGTAACGGCGTTCCTACTTTGTAAAACAGCAAACTACAAATTACAACACACATAATGCGTGCAGTTGGAAGCCGGCGCGATTCGGTCCAAGAATGCTATGAACATCCTGCTTCAAACTATCCTCGACGCGTCCGCATCAGCCATCATGTGGTACCTTGTCGGGTGAGCGCACACACTGCCTACTCAGCTAATGCACACGTTCCATTCTAATTGCTGTTGCTCGATAAGGTGGATGAGGAATACGACTTGCTAGTGTGATCCCGCGGATCTTGACATGTCGATTTTCCCTGTTGCTGCAGGTACGGCTTTGCGTACGGCATCGGCGACAAACCGAACAGGTTCATCGGTGAGCGTGCAATCGAATAGGGGTAGCTGCGGGTCCTCGCAATACCCAATACCTTCCGGCTGCACATGCGCCCCCCTCCCCCCTTCCTTTCCGACATGCCTCATCCCGCCATAATCATCCCCAACAACCCCTGCGCAGGCAACGCCATGTTCGGCCTCGCCCGGTACTCAACGCACAACACCGGATCAGGCATCGGCAAGTGGACGGACTTCTTCTTCCAGTGGGCCTTCTGCGCCACTGCCGCCACCAGTGAGTTGATCGTCTAGACAGGCTGTCTAGGGCCTAGACAGACTGTCCGCGCCCGTCGCTGCACCGTGGATTTCCGACTCTTGGACTGATTTCACTGTCTCCGTTTCATCGTTGAAGTCGGTGCCCCCTACCTTCTACCTTCTGAATCCGCGGGGGTTTCATGCGCGGACTGCGCGTGAATTGCATTTCCGAAGCCTCTCTCCTCTGTTCGCTGCTGGAAGTCTTCTTCGGACCCGGGGCATGTTGATTTATTTCTCCCGACGACGGTGACATCCGGGGGGCACCCGACGGAAGCACCCTTGCAAGCTGAGGCCGCCGCCACTCGCTGCTATCTGCGCAAAGCCGCCTGCGACCTGCCAGAGGCATCATCGTTGGCCCCCCCAAGCCCAAACACGTCTGTTAGCCGCCAGTTATTAGAGCCGTCACCGGTTTCCGTCCACAAACATTCTTCCTTGCCTGACCTGCTCGCCCTTTTACCCCGCTCTGTCTTGATTTTACAGTTCCCGCGGGTTCCGTGGCTGAGCGCTTCAACTTCAACGCCTACCTGGGGTACTCGGTCTTCATTGCGGGCTTCGTGTACCCGGTCGTTGCGCACGTGAGTAGTTCCATGCCGTACATCACCGATTCACCGTACCGTACCGCGCTGCGCGCCGCACCGCAGCGTTGTTCCTACTGGCGCCGATTCTGCGACGACCGCCGACTCACATTTAGCAGCTTGCCTTACTGATCCGCGATCGGCACTGCCCCAGCAGCATTTAACCCACAGCGCAGCCATCAATTGGTATGCATCGCCACCGTGTGCCCCACTGCAGCGACTTCTGCGGTGGCTAGGGAAAAGCCCCACCACACCCTCACCCAGCCCCAGCATCCCTTCACCCAGCCTCAACATCCCCTCACCCAGCCCCAGCATCCCCTCACCCAGCCCCAGCATCCCTTCACCCAGCCTCAACATCCCCTCACCCAGCCCCAGCATCCCCTCACCCAGCCCCAGCATCCCTTCACCCAGCCTCAACATCCCTTCACCCAGCCTCAACATCCCCTCACCCAGCCCCAGCATCCCCTCACCCAGCTGCAACCTCCCTCACCCAGCCCCGACGTCCCCGCGCGCCCGCCCCTCCTGTCCTCGCTGTCCGCAGTGGGCTTGGTGCGTCGAGGGCTGGCTGGGCTACGGTGTCCTGAGGCCCCTGCTGGATGTGGGCTACATCGACTTCGCGGGCTCGGGCGTCATCCACATGACTGGCGGCCTGGCGGGGCTGATCGGGGCCACTATGGTGGGACCCCGCCTGGGGCGCTTCGATGCGGACGGCAACCCCGTGGAGATGCCCGGGCACTCGGCCATCCTGGTGGTGCTGGGCACGGTGCTGCTGTGGTTCGGCTGGTGAGTGGATAGGTCTGAGGACGGTGCTGCTGTTGTTCGGATGCTGAGTAGGGCTGGGGGGGGTAGGCGGCCGGGCGGGTGTAGGGGTCCTGGTGAGGGATCCGAGGTCGGTGGCATCAGCTCAAGAGCGCAATTGTTTAAGGCGGGCCAGAACAGCGCGTGCGTGGGCGGGTATGTAGGTAGGTGGGAGTGGTTAACACACAGGCAGGCGGGGGAGCGGGACAGCGGGTTTGAGGTTTTGCGTCGGGGTGGGGTTTAGGGGTTGGGCAGGTCGCCGTGTAGGTCTCCGGGTTCCTGGATGGGATGGCGGCAGGGGCGTGGTGGGATCCGCATGCTGGCCTCAACGCCGGAAAACACCTGACGACACCCTCACCCTCACCACCCCGCCCCATCCCATCGCGAAGCCATAGACGCGGCCTCTCCACCCCATCCACCCGACCCCAGTCCGGCAGTTTTCTTGTACCCCTACACACACATACACACACATCGCTGTTGGTCTGACCATCCTCGTGCTCTTCATCCCACGCAACACGAACTCGACACGTACGGCAGGTACGGCTTCAACCCGACCTCTATGCTCGCCATCGACACGTACGCGGGCGCCCGCGTGGTGGGCCGCGCCGCCGTCACGACCACGCTGTCGGGCGCCGCCGGCGGCATCGCCTGCCTGCTCAACGGCTTCCGGCGCCACCGCGGCTGGGACCTCGTGGGGCTGTGCAACGGCATCCTGTGCGGCTTCGTGGCCATCACCGCCTGCTGCCACGTGGTGGAGCCCTGGGCGGCCATCCTGTGCGGGCTGGTGGCGGGCCTGTGGTTCGACTTCCTCTGCTGGGCGCTGCTCAAGCTCAAGATCGGTGGGTGGTGGCCGTCGTCGTGGGGGTGGGGTGGGGTGTATGACGTGGCCGTCGTCGTGGACGTGGCCGTCGTCGTACGTGGCCGTCGTCGTACGTGGCCGTCGTCGTACGTGGCCGTTGTCGTACGTGGCCATCGTCGTGGGTGGGCTGGGGTGTAGGACGTTCGTTGGGGCTTACGTGGTCCCAGAGCTGTTACTCTGGGCTCTGGGACAGTGCATGCTTCGCACTGTGTATTCGCGGTGTAGGACCCCTCCGTCCCTCACTCCCTCGTCGATCGTCGCCCCTACCTGCCTCCCTTTGATCCTTCCTGTTCATCACCCCGCCGCCCGCCCGCTTCAACCCTACTTCGCTCCCGCCCCCGCTCCCACCTACCCATGCGTCGCCAACAACGACCACACCAACCCACAGACGACCCGCTCAGTGCCGGTCCCATGCACTTTGGCACCGGCCTGTGGGGCGTCTTCTTCACCGGCCTGCTCGCCAAGAAGGAGTACATCGACGAGGCCTACGCGCACGTGCCGTCCGACCACCTGGACCGCGCCTTCGGCGCCTTCTACCACAAGTCCAACGGCAGGCTGCTGGCCTGCCAGATCATCGGCATCCTGGCCATCATCGGCTGGGTGTGCGGCTGCATGATCCCCTTCTTCTTCGCCTTCAAGATGGCGGGCGCGCTGCGCATCCCGCCCGAGATCGAGGAGGTGGGCCTGGACCGCTCCAAGCACGGCGGCTCCGCCTACAACGGCGTGGCCGTGTCGCCGTCGGCGCCGGGCAACGACGTGATGCGCGCCCAGCCATCGTCCAAGGTGATGCCCATCAACGGGTGATAGATGCCCGTGAGGGCCGCATGGGGCGCAACCCAGCCAAGAGGCAGGTGCCCATGGGGTGAGACCCAGCACGGGGACGGACGACGTTGGTCGCTTCGGCCCGAGCAAGCGAGAGCGAGGAAGGATGTCCGTCGTCCTCTGCAGGAGGGCGCACGCGGCGGACGCTGCTGTGCGGCGGATGGAAGCAACGAAGCCGCCGACCCGGCTGGATAGCGATAGCTAGGGATTTGACCTGGCAGGCAGGTAGGAGGTGGATGGAGAGGTGGACCATCCACCTCGATCCGACCAGACCGCAATCGGTCCCGAGCGAGCTGTGAATGGAGGCAGCCCGTGCGCCGGTGGGCAATAATGGATTGGCAGCTAAGGCCAAGTAAGGCGTGGCGCAGGCGCGACACATAGCCAGGAACCCGCCCATAGACCTGTGTGCGTCTATCCGAAAGCGCTGCACGTCCATCTGGACGCGGCCGGGCCCGCCGTCATTATTCCTCATTGTCATCGCCACGCATCGGACGTACGTACCGTCTTGACGACAGTCATCACATACACGCACCTTGGCTACACAGAGCTACACAAATCCTGGTGGGTGTGTTCAGACCTACCAGGTTTGTGGGGCCCTGACATGTATGCATGTGCGTTTGTGGTGTATGTCTGTCTGTTTGGGCATATGCGTGCATGTGCGTGCGTGTGCGTTGCTTGCCTTTCACCGGCGGCACGCATCGGGGTTGGTGCCTCGGCCTGCCTGCTGCAGGACGGATATGCGGGGGGGGGGGGTATGCATGCGCGCGCGCGTGTGTGTCTGTGGATGTGTCTGTCTGTGTGCGTGGTGCATGTGGTGGAGTAAGCACGCAAACACAATCAACCGGCCGGAGCGGCGGATCCATCCGGACCGAACCGCGCGGCTCGACCGTCGCACGTTTTGCCCCGCCCCGCTCCGCCCCACATGACTACCTAGCTGATTGCATTGATAAATCGGATCCGTCGGAGGGACGTGCTAGGACGTCTGGCTGACTGGACGGGATTTGTATCGGGATCCGGGATATCAGGATCCGGGATGGATGGAGGTAGCGGCGGCGCGCGCGGAGCGAGCTTGCTTGGTGGCTTTATGCATGTTGTGTGAACCACGTGGGTGCGTGCTGCTGACGGAATAGATACCTGGTGACTTGGCGGCCGCACGTACGACACACGCATGCGCGTGCGTAGCACGCAGCCAGGGGCGGTTGCTACGGACGGTGGCGACCTGATGGCGCATGTCTGTTGTTGTATTGCTGGTCGAAATCATGCATGCATGCATACACACCGATACTCCTTGTACGTATGCGTGCGTGCGTGCATGCGTGCGTGACACGCTACATACGTGGGGGTAGGTGGCAGTGTGGACCGCCGTGCATGTGCGTGTGTGGACCTAGACGCCGCTGCTCACTGCGCGTGACGACAAGTTGCGTGTCACGTGTGCTTGTTCCCAGATAGTCGCGGTGGTGATGCGGTGATGCGTATGGAGGGGCGGTGTTACGTGCGGAGTCCTGCGTGTTCAGACTGCTGATGACCTGACCTAACTGACTTCCTTGCTTGCTTGTGATTCGATACATCAATATGCAATCATGCATACGGGCTGGCGCCGCGCGCGCCCGCGCCGCGCTGCGCGGAGTGCCCTATCTAGGGGGTGGGGTCGGTCTGGGGTGACGCACGCTTGGTGGTGCTGGTGATGGATGGAGACGGTGGTCAGTGGATGGTGGCTGTGCGTGGAGACGGTGGGTGAAGGTTTATCCAGCGGACGTAGTGTGTGTGTGTGTGTGTGTGTAGATACCATTGCCGTTTGCGCGCGGATGATGAACAATGATAGCGCGGAGGGACGCACGTCGACCGCACGCACACGCACACACTGGCTGGCTTGTGGTTGATCGATTTACTGCCGCCCTGCCCGCCCTGCCCCTTTGATTGATCAATTCGGGCCACACGCCATACGTGCATCAATTAAGCAAGGGTGTGGGAGGAACGGTCCACGATGCCCAATGTCGGCAACCGCCGGCGGCGCAAGGCATGCACTCGTCATCATCACTCATTTACTCGATCGTATGCATTACGAATCATCACTTTTCTGGACCGAAGATAGCAACTACTCACGCGACTAGGTGCTCTCCGCGGTTTCGTCGTTCGTTTCTGACTTGACTGCAGCAGTAGTACCTTGGGGTGAATGTATGTGTATGTGAAAGAATCGCTTATTGTGCGAAAGTACTTGGTAAAGAAGTTGAAATGCATGGTGCCACGCGTGCGCTGGTTGGTTGTGCGACATGCATGTTGTGTCCGTGCGTGAACGAGTTGAGACAGGGTTGATTGGTGTTAGTCGGCGTCGCTGGCTAGTCACGCACCGACGAAATGCGTGCCATCCATCCAGGTGTTTGCTTGCTTCGTTGTAAAATGCATTTCTTTTGTAACGTTACCATTATTCGGATCACTGTCAGGAAGGTGTCGGATCACTGTCAGGAAGGTGTCATGACACAATGCGTATGTACGTGCCGTCGTACGGCACGGGGAGATTAAATGGGACACGACGGAAGATGCTCACTGCGTGCGGGCAGACGCAGGGCAGCACCTGCGCAGACTCTGTCAGCGGCACACGGTCTGCAATGCACAGCTGACTTTATCTTTGCGCGTTGTCGTCCACGAGAGATGTTGTTGCGGCGGCACTCGTTGGGATGTTACAGCAATGCCTTGTCCAGGCAAGAACTGCGCGCTGAGAGATGCAATCCATACACTAAGAGGTGTATCTGTAAAGACAGCAATCGTGTATCACAGCTCACTCGTGGAAAAAACCAGTCATGGAGGGCGCCACCAGTCATGGGCCCAGTCATGGGCCCAGTCATGAACCCAGTCATGATCCCAGTCATGGCATGCCCTCCAGTCATAGGCCCGTTCATGAGGAAGTGCAGCCATGACTGGCGGCAGTCATAGGCCCGTTCATGGACGGGGGCTTCATGACTGGCGGCAGTCATACGCCCGTTCATGGACGGGGGCTTCATGACTGGCGGCAGTCATAGGCCCGTTCATGGACGGGGGCTGCATGACTGGCGGCAGTCATAGGCCCGTTCATGGCCCCGTTCATAGCCCCGTTCATGACCGATCATGACTGGATCCCAAAATGACTAGAATGGGTCATTGGGGCTCCCGCCAGTCATAGATCGCAGGTTTCTAGTCATACCCCGCAGGCCAGGAGTCATAAGTCGCAGTCATAAAATGTCCATGACTGGCGTCATGACCCTCCACATGACCGTTACAGTGCACTCAATGACTCTGCCCAGTCATGCCCGGCCGGCTGCCCATGACTCGTACTTGCACGTTATGACTCGTACAGTGCACTCAATGACTCTGCCCAGTCATGCCCGGCCGGCTGCCCATGACTCGTACTTGCACGTTATGACCGTTACAGTGCACTCAATGACTCTGCCCGGTCATGCCCGGCCGGCTGCCCATGACTCGTACTTGCACGTTATGACCGTTACAGTGCACTCAATGACTCTGCCCAGTCATGCCGGCCGGCTGCCCATGACTCGTACTTGCACGTTATGACTCGTACAGTGCACTCAATGACTCTGCCCGGTCATGCCCGACCGGCTGCCCATGACTTGTACTTGCTCGTTATGACCGTTACAGTGCACTCAATGACTCTGCCCGGTCATGCCCGGCTCTTTCCCGTTCTGAACCGCTTGTGGGGGAAACTGACGTTTTCCCCCGTGCGTCCAAACCAGTCATGGTGCTCATTTCGGCTGAGCAGCGAGCCTAATAAGTGACGCAGATGGCCCGAAACTATCCTCCCTGTAGCGACGAATCTACCTCATGGGCCTAATGCAACCAAGTTCACGCACATTCGCACCGAAACTGCTCATGTTTTACCAGGATAAGACGAGAATACTTATGCAGGCTATAAATGCGGCGCTTACTACTGAGAGAGTTCGCGCGCACGAATAACGGGAAGCTTAACCGTCGGCCCAACGAGATGGCCAGTGAAACCCTAACGGCAAACTGAACACGCGCTGTGTATGTGAATCACTCCCTGTGTCACGACAGCTGTCATGACACAATGCGTACGCTGCACGGCACGTACGGCACGGGGAGATTCCCCCCCAGCGAAAACGTTAGGAGTAGCTGAATGTAACGCTGGGTTACAGTATAAGTCCCTACAAAAGATCCTGCACAGCATCTCCAGAAGCCATTTGGCTACGCCGTGTTACACTGTATGAGCCTGCTCACAAACTAGACAAGATGAAGTGCCGTGCAGATAGTACGACGCTAACGAATGGCGGCGTGATGCCCTGCAAAAAATGACTAAGTTCAACGGCAAAATAGTGCTAACACGCGAAGGGCTAAGACCAAGACACACTACGTCAGAATCCAGGGACTCTCATCCCACATACACCCAAACCTGCATCAATTGATCCCGAACCCGACGGCTCTCGAAAACCAACCACCAGACTCGGCGCAAACCCCGTGGGCCCTGCGGGGGAGTGACTAGGAACACAATGCGTCCTAAACCGGCCAGCGGTTCAGATAGCGCCGACGCAGATGCTCAGTGTGGAAAATGCAATCTAAGAATCCTCATCCGACAGAAACCAGAGTTTCACACGCGCAGGTGTGAAACGCTCCGTGGTCCCGTCCGTGTGGAGCGCCTCCAGGGGCTGTGCACCAGCCTCCGGCCTCAGGTACCGCAAGGTACCCTCGCGAACTTGCCCCTCCAGCGAGTTGGGGTCTTTGAAGCGCCGCCGGAGCTTCTTGCCGTCCAGGGCAGTAGCTGCTTCACGGCGACGGTGTTGCGTGGCAGAAGGCTGTGCTTGACCACTCGCACAATGCACTCCGCGGCGCCGTTAGCTTGCGAGTAGTCAGGATAAGTCTTGATGGTGGGCAAGGTGGCCGGCGTGCTGGCTGTGTACGACAGTTCAGAGGGTCCCCCCCAGCCGGGACGCCGGATCCACCGCACGTGGCCATGTGCGACGGGCAGAGGGAGGCCCGGTGGGGAGCCTGTGAGAACCCGAAGGGATGCACGGCAGCAGGAAGGCACGTACCCCGCTGCAGGGCCAGGCCAGAAATGGCCTCAGGTGGCAGCCCTAGAATGCATGCAAGTTGAGAGGCGTTCAGATCAGGATCGGCTGCATCAGTGCCAACAGGATCGGCAAACAGGTCCCCTGGAGGCATCACACGTGGTGGTGCGCCCGGGACGTCCTCGCTCCGCGGCCTCCGTCCGACGCAGAAAGGGCAGGCAGCCGCGGTCCTCATCAGCGGCGGCAGTAAGCACATATATAATGTACATCTACCCGCCCCTCACCCGACACTACCGCCGCCTGGTCGATTATTAAGTAGGAAGGAGGGTCTCTCTGTACCCCCTGGAAGTGTCGGTAGTAAGAAGTCCACTCCTGCGGACATGTATGCATAATATCGTACTGCGGGATAAATAATTATTTATTTACGACATCGCAAAGCTCTAAAACAATTGCTGAGAATACCTCGCAAATAATTAGATATTGTAAATAAATACGTTGATAGCATAGCCTCGCAAAAATAACTCGCACACATACATTAATTTGTGCAAGCGCACCGACGATATGCATGCTAGGTGCTTTGGTTTAGAATACCCTAGAACCGATGCCGTTGGGTATGCAGGGTCAATGGTCGACGCTGCGAGCTTGTGCCTGCCTGTGACAGGTCGGGGATTGCACCACCTACGGCGTTGCATTCCATGCGTTCGCTTGCAAATTCTATTACGGCCGGGGTGCCTCGCAAAGCTTTAAAATTCCTAGAGAAATTCAGAAGCACGCCTCGCAAATAATTACAGTTCCTAATTTCAAAATTAGTTTATAACTTCACATTAATGAGTGCGTGACGCACGCATGCAGGTAATGCCACTCATCACACCGGGGGCGGCGAACTATCTAGCTAGCTAGCTCGTCGGATCGGATGGACTATCTATCGACCGCTCGGAACCGACAGAGCATCGATCGCTATCCGGCCTACCTACCTGTCCAAGGATAGTAAAAGGAGCGGCGCTCCCCGCGCGGCCAGTAGATGTACGTAGGACCCACCTACTACACAGACGCACACCACCGAGCGACTGTCCCCCCAACTTACCATCCTACCTACCAACCTGTCTGCCGGCCTACCTACCAACCCGGCAGAAAATAATAATGAACCCGAGACGACCTCACAGTAATTACACATTCAAGACCGGCATCCGCAGCAGGAGGATCGTCAATCAGATCGGTTTACACGTAGTACATACGTGGGGAATGGTTTTGTAATACTAGTAATTACGTACAAGCACGCACTCGCGGTCATGCCTGCCTGCCTGCCGAGTCACTGTTTCTATTTGCTAGCTACGGATCTAGCGAGAAACTGTGTAGCTAGATACATACGCTGAACCACCCCGCGCGGGATCCGCTGTGTCGTATGTACGTACATACGTACATACATATGAACATACATACCTGGCATGCGTGTTGGGTTTTCACGGAAGCGAATAACAACGACACGCCGAAACGTAATGAATACGAGCACGCAAGCATGTTAGTCCGTCGTCTGTCTGTCTGCGACGGGCTGAACGCCAGCACGCAGTTTCATCACGCCTAGCTACGTACATACGTACCGCCGATGCTTTGCTTGCTCACCGTTCCTTTAATGTTTGCCACATCTATCTATGCCCGGCCAATCATCTTCAAACTTTGGATCACCTTGCTTCGACGGTGACGTTCCGCTCCAGAACCAAAGGAAGCGCCTTGGCGGCACCCAAGACCCAGTCCGATTCATCATGCAATGTGATAAGTGGAGACGTGCGTGAGCCGTAATAATAAAACGACAGACGTGTTGGCGAGTGCGGACACGAACTCGAAGCCGTTTGTGACATATGCGATGACGGCATCGTCTTGCGCAAGCGGAGTACTTTCCAATGTTGATATTCTGCGACGCAGCTGCTGCGGCGGCGCAATGCTTCTGGTGCTTGTGCTGCTTGTTCCCAGCCACTGGCAGCAAACTAATAAAACGAAAGCCGCCCGAATTAACTTTAAAAATTCTACCATTTCCGCGTTTTTCTATCTGGAGAATGACGACAGTCTGAAAACAATGCCAACACAATCACGGCGCGACCTTATCCGTGACGGTTTGTCGCAATGTACCAGCAAATTACCGCTTTTTACCACCGTACGGGTCCACGCCGTATCGAGACTATCCCTCTTTTGCCGTATCCGGGAAAATCGGAATAAGAAGGGACCTGCGGCGATCCCGATTTTCTTTAATTTGACGATGGAGGTGCTGTGCTGGACTGGGAGGAGGTGATGGTGTAGATGGTGCCTCAAACATACACCGCGTTATGAACGGGTGGCGAAACGGCCACCCGTGCATGATCATGAGAGGGATCCCTACCTGGGAACAATCCGCACTACTCGCTTCTGAGCACGATCGAATGGCTCAGGCGTGGCGCCTACTTGGGGCGTGCGTGCGTGGTGGACCCAAGCACAACACTTTTATGGAGGCAACGAAATGGCGTCCGTGCCATTCCGTCCAATTTATATCAAAACCTGGTGTCTTATAGTGTCCCTGTATGTGCTAGAACGGATTCATGACCGGCTGAACCCCCCATGAACGGGTTCCCCGAGTACCCCGGGTGGCTTCCGCTCACACGGCGCGGCCCAAGGCTTCTTGAAATGCTGTGCAGGCAGGATCATTGTAGGGACTTATACTGTAACCTACCCAGTGCAACTTTAGTTACATGACCTGCTGCTAGACCTGCGTGCGTTGTCGCGAATGCCAGCAGGGACCGAGCACATATATGTGGAGTATGTACGTAGCCCTGCCTCATGTTTGCTTACTTGGTTGCCTAGAGTGCCGCGAGTGCCAGCAGCGAGCGGTGATGACGCACTTGCTTGCTTGGGGGTTGCTGGACCCCGCACATACAGCATTTTTGCAATGCAACGAATGTGCGTACGTGGGCCTTTGATCGATGTTGCTTGTGAACAGCCTCGACGGTTGGTTATTGCCCCGCTCGGTACGCAGGGACTCCATTATGCCATCCACCATCCAGCCAATAATAATCATCTATCGTTCGCTGGCGGCATAAATACACACACTGAACGAACACACACTCGGCGCTTTGCACGCGCAACCGAACCTACCGAGGCTTCACAACCTCGCCGCGAGCGATATATATCGTCATCAGGAACTAAGGCTAATTACAGCCAGCCGACTGTAATGTGCGTGGGGCCTGATGACCATACATCAGCATGGCGGCACCGTACGTACGTAGCTAAGCAAACCGCGCGTAAAACGTTATTAGCCGTGATACAAGACGAACGAAGAGCAATAATGCCCCACGTGTAAAATATATATTGAGTACGTATGTATGTGCCTCGCTAGCTCCGTCCCACGCACATCCTACGTACACATCCATCCGCGTAATCTATCCGCGTGCGTGCGTGCACACGCGGCTGCTGATTGACCACTGATACGTACGTAGTAACGGGCTCGCTCATCATCAGCAATTCAAAGTTGTCGAGCGATCGACCAAAAATAATGTTCTCGATCACCTATTTTCGTATTCTAGCATTATTCCACGCATGCCAGCCCGCAGTCATGGCAGCCGTGACGACAAACAGCACGCACCCTCATCAATACGTAATCACTCCGTCGTCGCTCCTTTGCTCATACACACACATACACACACATCAATACATATACGTAGGCACAGCAGGTACTAGTATCCCGTCGCGCGCACGTAGGTGCACATGCCGCCGTACGTGGCGGTTGGATTCAGTTGGGCGGTCCACATGCGGCGCAGCGTGTCGAAGCCCTTGCAGGTGGGGTCGTTGAGGCAGGTGGTGTACAGGTCGGCGGCGCATAGGTCGGTGCGGCGGCTGGAGGGCGCCGCCGAGGCGTCGGTGAGGCCGTCGTACGCTGTGAAGCCGGCCTGAGGCGGGCAGGCTGTGCGCGTGCGCGTGCGTGCGGTCGAGTGTGTGTGCGTGCGTACGTGTGTAGGCCGCACGCAGCATGCAGGTACGTACATACGTAGATGGGGAACGAAGGCAAGGGTGAAGAGGGCGGATGGGCGGGTGGGCAGCAGGTCGGTTATATGTCGATCATGACGGGCCGCCGACCGTACATTACTCTGGTATTATTACGTTGGTATTATTACGTTGGTATTGTTACGTTGGTATTATGTTGGTATTCTTGGTATTGGGACGAAACGAATAGGACCGGATAGTGAGGGATGAGATGGTCGTATCGTACGGCTGTAACGCCGGGGTCATGATCAGCGAATGCCAGTCCATCCAAGCGCATGCCAATTAAGCAAGTTCGTTACAGACGACGGAGCCTCGCTGTCACCTGTCGTGCATTCACGGCAAGCTTTGACGTATGTACATACGTATGCCTCGAAAAAGGGTAAGGTGCAATGCCACGCACGCCCTTACTTCCCGGCGGGTTTAGTTCCGTGCGTGCGTGTCCCTCAATCGATCATCAGTGTGTGCGTGGTACGGTATATATACATGCATGTACTCACGGTCCTTCACGTAAGTACAGGAGTTTCCGGCGTCAACGTAGCCCCCTACGCCGCCGAACGCGACCTTGCCGCTGGAGTCCCAGGCGGTGCAACGCGGGTTGACCCGGCAGTGCTGCTCCGCCGCGGTCGCTCCGCCGGACAGAGAGCCGGAGGCCGCTGCGAAGGTGGCGTCGCTCACACCGGCGACCTGTTTCCCGAGCATGCTCGTCCAGCCGTACTTGCGTGGGCAGGCTGCAAGTGGGGACGGAGTACGATTTTGTATGTGGTACGTGCAGGGCAGCAGCAGCGCTAACTAGTTAGCCATCTAGCTAGATACCTACGTAGTTGATCGCACATCGATAAACAAAACAGTGTAGTGTGTGCGTGCGAGCACCGACCCGCGTGTCCCTCGTTGTCCGCCGCTTGAGGGCTGGCCTACCTGCCTGTGCTGTGGGCAGTAAGATATTCGCCATCATTTTTATGATTCATCCTCTACATTACAACTCACCAGCAGCAGCGAGGCACCAGCACGCACCCACATGCATGCAAACGATCGACATGCATACCGGCGGTGCGTACCGCATCTACACGTACGTCCTCCGTACGTATGTGTGTCGGCGGCCTTACTTACCACTGGGCAGCGCACTGTTCTTGATGAAGACGCAGTTGGACTGTTGAAAGCTGTAGGCCGTGATGGCCCCGCCGGAGAAGTAGCCGGCCGCGGATGTGATGACGTTGTAGGTGAAGCCCTTGCAGGTCGGGTCATTGCTGCAGGCGACGAAGGCCTGGGCGCGATCGCTGGAGGCATGGATGGCTCCGGAAACAGCCACGCCCGTGCTGTTGTACGCAGTGAAGCCGGCATAGCTCGGGCAATCGCCTGTCGACGGAAACCCACCAACACGAAATTTGGTGCAGGGATGGTACGACTTAGTGACGAAGGGCCTGTGCGCGTAGCCGGTGCAGGGGTGCGTGATGTAACACCGCGCGGTCAAAGGCTTCTCGAGATGCCGTGCAGGGCCAATTGTAGGGGCGTATACTGTCACCCAGCGTTACAGGTGATGTATGCCATGTATGCGCTTTCGTTACTGGCTATACTCATTCGAGAGGATCGTGCACGTCGTTAGGTACGGCAGGTAATAATATACATGTATGTACCGACCTGCCGAGCGTACCTAACGACGGGTACGCTCCTCTCCTGCCCTCGCGGGGGTTCGTCAGGGGCCGGCTATTACGTACATATTATATAATGCCAGATACACCTACCTGCTCGCTGCTGGGTCACACGGGCGGGCACACACACTGTTGGTATGTACTCGCACATTACATAAGACCCACACGGTACGTGTACGTGTGTACGTACCGTACACGTACGTACAGACGCCCAGGGCATCCACCAGCCCAGCAGACGTCCCCTGGTAGACAGCCCCCAGGTTGTCGTAGCTCAGGCAGCCACCACCAGCAGCAGCGGTCTCACACTGGGTACGCGCCGCCTCCATGCTGCCGTACTCCATCCTGCTGCCCCGCCCGCTCACGACGGTCATCTGCTTGTCGGCGTAGACTTGGAACCCGTCCCAGTGGGGGCAGGCTGTGGTGTGCTTGGATCATGTGTATACGTACGTATGTACGGGACATACGACAGGAAGAACATGCACGGGGCGAGGCGGGGCCACGCAGCAACGGTGAGGGTGCATAGGTGAGGCAGGGTTCATATCGTAGGACGTACGTACACGCTCGCACGGCTGGTAAGGTGCGAGGATAGGCGTACGAAAGCGGATAAGATGTGAGCAACCCCGTCGCGGGCACGTGCGTGGTATTATTATGTTGCAGTTGTATGGTAGGCAGAACTGCTGTCGCCCCGGTTACGTCCCACACAACAGGTTAACGGTAAAGATGGCTAGGATAGGGCCCTGCAGCAGCGACGTTTGGTTTCGGCGAGGCCGCACGAGCAGCAGACCATCTATCGTGCCCCCGCCCGCCCGTAGATGAGCCATAACGGGGTTTGCCCCGTACGGTAAAACGCCCGTGTGCTAGGGTGGCACGGCGACGGGAAGCGGCGGGCGTACATAACTTGTCGGTATATATGTGTCCCATGCAGTTTACATTACACACACAAACAAGCAGCACTTCGGCGGCAGTGCCACACACGCATGCAGGTTCCATCATGCATCCGTAAGAAAGTTGTTACAACTGCACGATCACGAGTATCGTGTTGCAGGTACATACTCTAACGGCGTGTAAGATCGGCTATTAGAGCGCACGCCGGCATTTATTACCTGTCTTTGGCGCGCCACGGACTAAGACGGCGGCGATGGTGACCATCAGGGACCCGAGGGCCAATGGACGCAGGCTCATCATCGAGGAGATGGACTGCGAACCCATGTCGTCGCTCGTCGCTCGTCCACACGCGCGCGCGCGGGTGCAGCGAGCACGCAGCAGCCTGCTGTCTGTCTGCGATGGACGGACACGAACAGCCATATACGTCATTCATCTGGCCACGACATTAAAAATAGCCCGGAGTGAGCATCCGTTCGTAAATGAAGGTCGGTACAAGACCTAACAAGCCAGGCAGCCTCCCGGCACGAGTTCCGGAACCCGACAGGAAGTCGAGAAACGTTTCCAATATAGCGCTTTCCTCGCAACGATAAGAACAAGCATCTGAAAGTAAATATTCATGCTGGTTGTTGAGTGGACGCCGCCTGCCAAAGATTGGCTTTGCAAGTATATACTACACGGTGCCAGGCGTTGGACGACGACGACAGTTGTCAAGGTCAAGCCCATAACTTATCATCACATAAGGTTTAAATTCAATCATTGACCTTTCTTGTGAAGCTAACTTACACGCGCGGTCGCCGCGTAATTGAAGTGAAGCAGCGTGACAGCCGTCCGAGACAATGCCAACGGTTAACGGTGGAACTAAGGCTGTATGAAACCCTAGCACTAATATCAACCTGAACTGTTACTTCCTGCAGAGTGAGAACATTCAAGGTTACGTTATGATGGAAAGAAACGCCGTACAGTGTGGTGGGCTGAAAAGTAATATTTACAGTCATTGCCCATCCGTTTATGGTTTACACATCAATATATATTACCTGATATTTGACTGAATAATGGTTTCTCCACGTGTTGCAGTTGCCGAAACCTTTCCCCGACTGAGCGCCTACCCCCCCCCCCCCGAATGGGTTGGCCCCGGAATGAGATCCAGACAACGAACTACGACAGAGCCGCCGGATCATAGTGAAAGAGGTTGAAAGCTATGCGAAACAGAACAACCCGCCGCATTTAATACGATGCCCGATTCATTTGTTCCTCATAATAATTACAATTATGAATAGTCATTATTGAGAAATTGTTGTACTCCGGTAAACTGCAGCGGCTTGCGAAGCGGCATGACTTCGCTGTCGAGGGTTGACGCCACGCAGAGCATTCATACTTGGAATCGCGACTGTATCGCACTATTTGTTTTAAATCTTTGCATATGTGTTGTCTGGGTTCTTACATGTGCAGGTGATGATCAGCGGAACCGGCGAGGGGGAGAGCAGCTGTTCACCGCGAGCACGGAAAATTCTGTTTATTAAATATTCAAGCGCATATATTAACTGTAACATTGTTTATTGTTTTTAACTTTATTAACTGGTTCAATACATCGCGCAAATCGCTCGATTGCTTGCCGGATTCATCTATTTAAAAACGTCTCCGCGCGTCTGCATGCGTTGTCCCTCGACGTCCTGATACGGCGAATGCACTGCGTGAATGTTATCTGTCTGGTGACCACCCGGCATAAACCACCAACGATGCCTGGCATGTTAACCCATGGCCCAGTGTTAGCACGGCCGAACCGCGCATGAAATCCTCGTGGCATGTCGTGGAGGCGTTCCCTCCGAAGAATCCGTGCCGAGTAGGGACCACGCCTGCCTGTTGAACTTAACAAGAACCGGGCGCCTGTCGTCTGTCCTGTACAGAGGCGCCCCACGCACCTTGTCTTCGTTGTTTTGTGCACCGCCGGCGCGGTGGAGGGCCCTGAGGCGCCGACGCGAAGCGCAGGGCCGAGCACGACCTTACTAATTAGTGGCCGCTAGGAACACACACAGCGCGATCTTACCACCGCAATTAGTCGCCGCGGCGAACACACACACATCGATAAATTAGTTCATTCACCATTGTCGTGTGGACCCTGAGTAGTCCCGACGTGGCGATCCAGCGGGCCCAGAAATGCCCCCGGACAGCTTCTTAGGCGCCCATCATCACAACACGTAACCCTACAAAGGGCTGCGCACCCACCCGCCACCACCCGCGGGGGTTCACGCAGCCGCATCAGTGGCATCACACCGGGTTCCCGTGAAGCGCCGCCAGGGGATTGCCTCTCCTGGCCGGCGTCCCTCTACGCGCGCCACCTGCTGTTGAATGAATCCCTAGTTGACAGCTACAGTTTGAAATGCCCATCCTGCCCTATTCTGCCCCGCCCTGCCCTGCGCTGCCCTGGCCCATGCCCCATCCCACCGCGCGCCCGCCCCACGCCATCGGGCGCATGTTGCTCGCGACTGATGTTACTCGCCTGGCAAGCCGCCGGCTTTGCTTGCCCTGCCTTCGCCCTCGCCCGGCGGCTTGTGAGAGTCCCGAGCGGATCGGGACTACTGCGCAACCTACCTCGAGTTGCGAGTCGGGTTACGCTGGCGGATCCCCTCCTGGGTTACGTCCCACCCACGCCTCACCTTGCGGAGCCTCCGTCCGTCTGTATCTCGTCGCGACAGCACGTCAAGGGCACACAGTGGATCTGCCTCCCCAGCGTCGCTATCGACCCGGACTGTAACTAACTAAAACCTACCAACTGACCCCAACCTCCAACCGCCTGCCGTACGCCACCCGCCGGGGAAGCTGATGTGCCCCACACCTACACACCAAGGGCATCCCCGTCCACCGACTGATCTCTGATCACCGTTGCCATGCAGCAAACGCACGGTGAGTGTGCATACCGTCCACGATGGCACGGGCGGGCTCCCGGGCCCTTCCCCACTTCCCCGAACGACACATCAACCCAGGAAAAAACTGGGCTACGACTGGAGGCGTCAGCTGCTGAAGCCCACCCCGCGTCACTCTCTACATATACAGAGTTGCACTCCACACATCAACTAGAAAGCAATAAGGGGCATCCCTGCTGCCTTGTGTCGCAGAGACGTGACCACTGCTGCCCTGCTGCGCTGTGACCCTACCCTAGAAGCTACAACAGTAATACAGTATGACAAGACAGCGGATAACTTAATTTTGGCGTATTCATTTTGTGACCCTAGACGCTACAATAGTATAACAAGACAGCGGATACGGTACCTTGAAGTTTAGCCTATTTAATGTGTGACCCTGGAAGCGACTTGCGCGGCAATCAGCCACCGCGCGCCCAACGCCCGCCTCCCCGACGGAGCGGACAGGCAGGCCCTTCCTTCACCGCTCATCCACCGCCCGCCCGCCACCGCTCACACGGTCAGAAGGTATCTACGGTACTAGCGCCATCCGGTGCCCGGCATGCGCTTAACGTCATCTCCCTGCAACGCTGTTTCCGCTTTATACCTCCTACTAGCCATCTCGCTGTTTCCGCTTTACACCTCTTAATGGCCACACACACACAGTGTAGAATGTATCGCAAATCCTGCTCAGGAACGCCGTTACTGGTCGCGATATCGTTCGGGTCACATCAAAGAACCGGTGCTTTGATGCCCGATCCCTATACATTGAAGGCAGTCCCAGCATTCCTCCCCTGGTCCTCATACAAACCGCCGTACCAGCTCTCGGCGGACCGCCGTGCCAGCATGCATGGAACCGCCTACACGCGATCGACCCGGCGTGCCGTACCCGGATGAGAGCCCGTCCGCGTTGAGCTTTTCCCACACCCTACAGCACCACTCTACGTGCCAAGACGTCGACCTTCACCACAGCCAACTATGCGCGCGCCTCGGACGCCCCCGGAACACTATAACTACGGCCGTTACCGCTGCTGCTGCTGCTGCGACGGCGGCTGCGGCGGCGGCGGCGGCTCCGCTGACGGCCCCGCCTGGGTCGGGGCACGCGCCCCGCACTCCGCCTTGTGACCCGCCTTCCAGTGCGCCGCCTGGCACTCGCGACTGCAGTACGACACGGCGCCGCCACAGCGGCCACAACCCAGCAGCCGCAGCCCCGCCTCACTGTCCCCGGTCAGGTTGGTGCAGCCGGGGTACGAGCAGGTGCGCAGCGGCAGGACCTGCCGTACAACGTCGGGCGGCAACAGCGCCGCCGCCGCGGCTATCACCTCCGGCGGCGCCTCCGGCGCCGCCACCGCCGCGAGCCGCCTCTCCGCCCCCGCCAGGCTCTCCTTTGCCAACCCCTCCAGCGCCGACGCCAGCTCCTGTACGGCAGCGGCTTCGGGGCCACGGTCCCGACGCCGCAGCTCGCGCCCCAGGGAGTGTACCAGCGCCGGCGGCCAGTACGACAACGGGGCAGCGAAGCTGTCAATCTCGCGGCTGCCGAAGCCGTAGGCACGTGCTGCATCCAACACGTTGTACTGCATCGTGAAGGCCGCGACGCCGCTCCAGTCGCTGCAGCCCAGGCCCAGCCGCGTGCTCGCACACCCCTCGAGCCCAGCTGCACGACCCACGGCGTCCATCCGCTCCTTTTGCGCATGCATGTACGCCCCCTTAGCCAGGCAGTAAGCCGTCCGGCCGGCCTCCGTCGCCGGCGCGGCACCCGCCGCCGGCTGCCGATTGTTCGCCTGCCGGTCCGCCGCCGCCTGCCGTACATCCCCCGGCATCAGCGCCGCCACCCGACACAGGCAGTCCGCCAGCATGGCCAGCCGCGCTTCGTCCGCCGCCGCTGTAAGGTCCAGCCGCTCTCGCCAAGAACTGTCGACTGCCCGACGCAGCTCCAGGCCCAGCAGCGGCAAGGCCCCCAGCCGCTGCAGCGCCCGCCGCCGCCAGCTGACGCTATCTGCCGCCGCTGCTGTCACCGGCGCAGCTGCCGCGCCCTCCGACCCTGTTGCCGCTGCTCTTGCGGATGCGGCCGCTCCTTCCTGTTTCGCGCCGCCCGCCTTATCTTCTTCAGGCACAATCGCCAGCAGATGTATCCACTGCAGGGGCAGTTCCAGGTGCCGCAGGTGACTCAGCTCCAGCATGTCTGCCACCAGGCCGGACGTCTCCATGTGCCTCACCGCCCAGGGCAGTGGCCCGACCAGGTCGGGAAGCCACTGCTGCGCCACCAGCGACACCACCGCCGCCAGCCGCTGATGGGCCGGCGGCGGCGGTTGCGCCAGTGCGCCAATGTTGGCATCCGGGTTGCCCGCATCGCCTTGGACTCCGCCGCCGCCGGCGGCGGCATTGCCGCCCCCGCGGGCGGCGCCGGCGGCGACGCCCGCCGCAGCGGGTGTATCAGCCAGCAGTGTCGGCGCAGCCATCAGCAGCAGCCCATCCTCGGCCGATGGCGAAAACATAGTCTGGAAGATATCCGACTCGAGGAGGAACAAGCGGTCCTCATCGCTGCCACCCGCCCCGGCTGACCCCGTGCCGCCGCCGCCGCCACTACGGCTGGGTGCCGCCTGCTGACCCATGAACACCCGCTTGAGCCCCTCGGCTGGGTTCTGTACGGCAGCGCTGCACGCCCGCACCAGTGCCGTACGCCTGCAGCGCGCTGCCTTGCCGATCGACGCGACCAGCGCCGCCACCTGACCCGGATCACCGTACGACAGGAGCTGTAGGAGCGGGTAATCGTCGTCGTCATGCTCGAAGTTCATGAGGTCGTCCAGGAGGCGCCGCTCAGGATGTGCGTAAGAGTTGTGGCTGCGGGGGGCCGCGGCGGCCCTCCGGACCAGCCGCTCCAGGCAGGGCAGCAGGCCGGATGACAGGGCAAGGGCCATGTCGGTATTCGGACGGGCCGGCAGGGCGCCTGCGGAAGGACGGGGTGGGGCAAGGGGCGAGGTAGGGCCGCGGGGCGAGAAGGGAAGGAGCGGATGGGGTTCGGGTTCTTGCCGTGACGGAGTGAGGGAGGGAATCGGCAACGAGGGAGTGGGGGCGAGGCGGGGGCACGCGTCCCGTGTGAAGGGGGTCCAGAGGCGGCCACGAGTGAAATGAGGAACGTTCCGAACGTGAGGTTTGCGATGGCAACCTACGAACGGTCTGAGGTGGTCAATCATTTGAAGGCACATGCGGGTGGGTCACGCGAGGGGCAGTGGCGCGAAGGGGGGAGCTATAGGGGGACGGCTCCGTCTCGGAATGGGCCTGGGAGGGCGCGTGATTGGCTGCGCTGAGGAAGACTGCACGGAAGGTCGCTCAACCACACGCAGGTCTGAGACTGACCGTGGCAAGTAGATTGCATGTTACCCGTCAGTATCATGGGCCTGGGTGGTTCGGGCTGTTCGCCCACCAACTCACCGAGCCCCCCCTGGGCTTGGTTCTTGTTCGAACCCATCCGCCCACAGACCCCGCCATCCGCACACGTACACGCACACCCCACGAACACACACACGCAGAGTCATCCTCACCGTCAACCAGCTTGCATTCATCCGGAAGCAACAAGCACGAGTAGTCCTGTGGGGACAGGTACGTCAGGCCGTCCACCGCCGTACCAACGTACGACACGAGTTCAATGCCCAGACGCCATGTCTCCACCGCGGCCCTGCCCTCGAAGCCGGGCTTGCCGCTAGACGACCCCCGCAGTCGCATACGAGAGTTCACTAAGGCGGCCATCGCGCACTCCATCGCTTTAACCCCGGTGGTGATCGACGCGGCAGCAGCATACCGCCGGATGTGCGCATCGACGTTGCCGCCTTCGCCGCAGTGCCGACGCGCCCGACGTGCGCGCTCGTGGCCGTGGGTAGCCGAGGGGCTAGCGTGGGACTGCTTCTCCCGCTCCCCCGCCCCCGGCTGCTGCTGCTGCTGGTCCTGCTGCTGCTGCTGCTGCTGCGCCGTCCTGTCGCGCCAGGTCCCCAGAGCGGCCAGGCTGATCCGTCCGACGCGCAGCTGCAGCTGAATGGAATTTTCAAATCGTAGCGGAGGCCGGAGCAGTCCTGCCTCTTCAAGTAAGAACGCGAGGCAGGCCAGCGACTCGTCACGGTGTGCCGCCGGCACGTGCGGCAACCGCTCGTACGGCAATCCGTACGTTGTCCCGCCGTCGGCCGCCACCATCGCGGCCACACCGCGCCCCAGGACCGCGAACTTGAGGGCGGGTCCCGACATCGCGGCCTCCAGAACCCGATCCGCGTCATCCAGGCAGTGAAAGATGAGGTCGTTCTTCACCCGCAGCAGCTTGATCACCGTCCGCGCCATCAGGGTGAGCCCCTGCTGCACCAGCCACGACTCCGAAAGCCGGGCCGCGGCCCCAGGCTGCTGCGCGCCCTGGCCCGACCCTGACGCTTCCGCAGCCTGTGGAAGCTCCGCCGGCGCCGCATCCGCCGCCGCTGCATCCGCCGACGCCTGAGTCGGGCCCTCCCGGTGATCCTGCACCGCCCTCAGCAGCGCCATCGCCGCGATCTCCAGGATGTTGCTGTCCCGCAGCGTGTCCGCCAACTCCATGATGTACTGGCGCACATTCTGGCTGTCCGGGTCATCCTCGTCCTCGTCATCACAGCGCTGGAAGAACACGAGCTCCTGGGCGATGGCGCAGGGCACATCTAACAGAATCCAGGCCGCGGATATCAGGAACTCGGGGACCGACGCGCCGCGGATGCGGACCCGACCTGCTGGGTGGGCGCTGCAGTGCGACGCACCACTCAGCTCCTCCAGCGGGCTGCTTAACGCCGGACTAGCGCTAGCATCACTACCATTGGGGCCAGCAGTCGCGGCACTGGAGCCGCCGGCTTCGTCGGGCGGTTGCCGAGGCTCCTGCTGCTGAGGTCGGGGCTGCTCAGACTGCTGCTGCTGCTCGCATCGGGGTGTTGCGGCGGACGATGTTGGCGATGACGGGTCGGAGGGGTCCTCGCGGCAGGCGGCCGCCAGGGCGGCGGCGCACGTGTGCAGCAGCCGCGACCTCAGGATGGCCCTCGCGGTGTCTATCAGCATGTCGCTCTGGCACTGCTGCCGCTGCCAGTTGGCACCCCGCTCGGCGTACACGAGGGCCAGCCAGACGCGGAGGAGCGCGTCCATGTCCACATCCACATCGGGCGCTTCGTCAGGGGTGCTGCTGGTGCTGCTGCTGGTGCCGCTGTTCCCGGTGCTGGCGGAGGCGGCGGCGGAGGTCGCGTCGGGGTGGCGGCTCTGACGGACCTGGAGGGCTGCGGCCAGCGCCCGCACGAGGGCCGTGCGGTTATGGACATCGGACAGCCACTGCAGCGACGCCTGGAATCGTCGGGTGAGGATGCTGGGCGGACTGGCCTGCGGGGTGATCCGGGTCCGAAGCTGAGTGCGCATGAAAGCCGCGTCGTCGGTGATGCCAAGCGGGTGCGTGGCCCATAGGGCCGAGATGAGGGCCGCGGGGTCCAGGCTGGTGTTGTGCGCTGCTGCATCAGCGCCAGCGGCACCGCCACCGCCGCCGCTGCTGCTGCCGGCCAGCGCTGCGGCGTGCTGCTGCACGGACCTGGCATGGGACTGTCTGGGCCCGTCGGCTGCCGCCGCTGCTGCGGACGACATTATCGCCGAAGGGAGGAAGGGTGCGCGCGCTCCGTGAGCTGCGCCCTCGGACTGGCTAGGCGTTCCAGAAACTACAGCCACCGGTCAGCAAAACGGTCACCACAGATGGTTGCAATTACTGCATACTGCTCGGCCGAAGCGCCTGCAGGGCAGTTCCGACCCTACGGTGGCCTTGGATTGTTACACGTTTCAATCTTCTAATGATCATAGGCCAGTAGCTGGCCACATAGTAACTAGCATATGATCGTTAGTTGAGGCCTGCCGGTCCCGTACATTTAAAAGCCACGGAAAATGTGCACGTTGCGGAACTCTTACAACCTAATAACGAATCGTGCTTATATATTAAACATCTGTACTCCCGGCGGATACCTCTATAGCAGTCTGTTACGCGCACTAAGAGACTATGAACGGTTGCGCAGTGTCTATGCGTTTCTAGTAGGCGATTTTCGAGAGGCGTCCCAGTCTTCATCTGACCAACTGCAACCTATACAACTTGATTTGGCGGTCTGCATTGTTTGAGCATGGGTATTCATGGAGTTATGTTTTAAACTTGACCGGGTGAGAAAGTCTGGGATGCCATCTCACAGGATGGCAGGATACTTCAAAATTCTTTGCCAACAATGCTCTTCCTAATCTAAATATGGTGGCCAATTGCTGACCGGCTGAGCGCTGTTTCGGTAAAAACATTGCGGAACTGCCATGCAGACGCTTTGACAATCTTCAAGTCATGATGGTGTGACGAGCACTTCATCCATCGGCGGCATTGAGCTTTTCCGGGCTGCCGAGAGAGTCAGACGTTGGTCGGTTCGCAGCTCACGGAGCGCGCGCACCTTTCGGCGATCATGTCGTCCGCAGCAGCGGCGGCAGCTTACGGACCCAGACAGTCCCATGCCAAGTCCGTGCTGGCCGGCAGCAGCAGCGGCGGCGGTGGCGGTGCCGCTGGCGCTGATGCAGCAGCGCACAACACCAGCCTGGACCCCGCGGCCCTCATCTCGGCCCTATGGGCCACGCACCCGCTTGGCATCACCGACGACGCGGCTTTCATGCGCACTCAGCTTCGGACCCGGATCACCCCGCAGGCCAGTCCGCCCAGCATCCTCACCCGACGATTCCAGGCGTCGCTGCAGTGGCTGTCCGATGTCCATAACCGCACGGCCCTCGTGCGGGCGCTGGCCGCAGCCCTCCAGGTCCGTCAGAGCCGCCACCCCGACGCGACCTCCGCCGCCGCCTCCGCCAGCACCGGGAACAGCGGCACCAGCAGCAGCACCAGCAGCACCCCTGACGAAGCGCCCGATGTGGATGTGGACATGGACGCGCTCTTCCGCGTCTGGCTGGCCCTCGTGTACGCCGAGCGGGGTGCCAACTGGCAGCGGCAGCAGTGCCAGAGCGACATGCTGATAGACACCGCGAGGGCCATCCTGAGGTCGCGGCTGCTGCACACGTGCGCCGCCGCCCTGGCGGCCGCCTGCCGCGAGGACCCCTCCGACCCGTCATCGCCAACATCGTCCGCCGCAACACCCCGATGCGAGCAGCGGCAGCAGTCTGAGCAGCCCCAACCTCAGCAGCAGGAGCCTCGGCAACCGCCCGACGAAGCCGGCGGCTCCAGTGCCGCGACTGCTGGCCCCAATGGTAGTGATGCTAGCGCTAGTCCGGCGTTAAGCAGCCCGCTGGAGGAGCTGAGGGGTGCGTCGCACTGCAGCGCCCACCCAGCAGGTCGCGTCCGCATCCGCGGCGCGGTGGTCCCCGAATTCCTGATATCCGCGGCCTGGATTCTGTTAGATGTGCCCTGCGCCATCGCCCAGCAGCTCTTGTCCTTCTACGACGAGGACGAAGATGACCAGGACTGCGAGAACGTGCGCCAGTACATCATCGAACTGGTGACGACGCTGCGGGACAGCAACATCCTGGAGATCGCTGCGATGGCGTTGCTGAAAGCAATGCAGGATACCCCGGCGGCAGCGGAGGCGCAGGTTGTGACGGCGGAGGGTACGGCGGCGGCGACTGTGAAGGATATGACGGCGAAGGGTACGGCGGCGGCGGCGACTGCGCAGGTTGTGACGGTAGACGTGGTGGCGGCGGAGCTTCTACAGGCTGAGGAAACGTCAGGGTCGGGCCAGGGTGCGCAGCAGCCTGGGGCCGCGGCCCGGCTTTCGGAGTCGTGGCTGGTGCAGCAGGGGCTCACCCTGATGGCGCGGACGGTGATAAATCTGCTCAAGATGAAAGACAACCTCGGCTACGATTTCCTGGATGACGCCGATTGTGATCTGGAGGCCGCTATGTCGGGACCCGCCCTCAATTTCGCGGTCCTGGGGCGCGGCGTGGCCGCAATGGTGGCGGCCGACGGCGGGACAACGTACGGATTGCCGTACGAGCGGTTGCCGCACGTGCCGGCGGCACACCGTGACGAGTCGCTGGCCTGCCTCACGTTCTTTCTGTACGAGGCAGGAGTGCTCCGGCCTCCGCTACGATTCGAAAACTTAATGAAGGTGCAGCTGCGTGTCGGACGGATCAGCCTGGCCGCTCTCGGGACCTGGCGCGAGCAGCAGCAGGACCAGCAGCAGCAGCAGCCGGGGGCGGGGGAGCGGGAGAAGCAGTCCCACGCCAGCCCCTCGGCTACGCACGGCCACGAGCGCGCACGTCGGGCGGGTCGGCACTGCGGCGAAGGCGGCAACGTCGATGCGCACATCCGGCGGTATGCTACTGCCGCGTCGATCACCACAGGGGTTAAACCGATGGAGTGCGCAACAACCGCCTTAGTGGGCTCTCGTCGGTTGCTACAGAGGTCGTCTAGCGGCAAGCCCGGCTTCAGGGGCAGGGCCACGGCGGAGACCTGGCGTCTGGGCATTGACCTCGTGTCGTACGTTGGTACGGCGGCGGACCACCTGACGCACAACGCCCCAGGGGACTTCTCGTGCTTGCTGTGGCCGGATGAATGCAAGCTGGTTGACGGTGAGGATGACGCTGCGTGTGTGATCGTGTGTCTGTGTGTGAGGGGGGAGGGCACAGTGGATTGGGTCGCGATCAGGATGTCGTATAGGGAGCCCGATGCGGGGTGTTCAGGGCTTTGGTAGGGAAGTCGAGCGGATGGAGGTGAAGATGAAGATGGGGAGGGGAGAGGGAGCTGCGGCCGGGGAAACGTCCCGGGCTGGTGTGCTGAAGGTGCCGATGGTCATGATGTGATGATGTGGGGACAGCGGGTAGAGGAGGGGGGTTGCGGTGGGTAGGGGAGGCGCCGTTCCGCCGCATACACTGAGTGTAGGGCCGGGTTACGGTAGCAAGGATATTGGTCGTTGCTTTCGGGGCCGTACCGCGTCATGTTCGGTTTCTACTTACTCGAGGTCTGGGGGGCATTCATCCTTGGGAGTCGACAGATTGAGTTGGCGCCTCGGGGGCCTGGGGACTGCAACTGACACCGCTGGTTGGTCTGTCGTCGTTCAGCCACTGTCCTGCGCCCCTGTCGAGGTGGGGAGGTCCCTCCCGCTCCTCCTTCTCTTACTGGTTGTCAAAAACCAGTATCCATCCCACCCACCCATCACGGTCCCTGGCGCGCGTCCTTCCCAGACCACACGTTCGGAACATTCCCCTCCTACAGTCCATAACCACACGTACGAAACACCCTTCTTTCATTAAAGGACACCTCTTGCCCTCTTCACACGGGACGCGTGCCCCCGCCTCGTCCCCACTCCCTCGTTCCCAGTTCCCGCCGCCCCGCCGTCACGGCATGAACCCGAACCCCATCCGCTCCTCCCATCCTCGCCCCGCTCGCCCCTTGCCCCACCCCGTCCTTCCTCAGGCGCCCTGCCGGCCCGTCCGAATACCGACATGGCCCTGGCCCTTTCCTCCGGCCTGCTGCCCTGCCTGGAGCGGCTGGTCAGGAGGGCCGCCGCGGTCCCCCGCAGCCACAGCTTCCTAGGTGGTCGTGAAGGGGACCTCTTGAACGAGCTGATGTTTGACGCCGACGAAGATTACCCGCTCATACAGCTCCTGTCGTACGGTGATCCGGGTCAGGTGGCGGCGCTGGTCGCGTCCATGGGCAAGGCAGCGCGCTGCAGGCGTACGGCACTGGTGCGGGCGTGCAGCGCTGCCGTACAGAACCCAGCCGAGGGGCTCAAGCGGGTGTTCATGGGTCAGCAGGCGGCACCCAGCGGCGGCGGCGGCGGCGGCGGCGCGGGGTCAGCCGGGGCGGGCGGCAACACGGCGGGTGGTGAGGATCGCCTGCTCATTCTTGAGTCGGGGATCTTCACGGATATGTTCTCGCCATCGGCCGAGGATGGGATACTGCTGATGGATGCGCTGACACTGCTGGCCGATACATGCGCTGCGGCGGGCGTCGCCGCCGGCGCCGCCCGCGGGGGCAGCCATGCCGTCGCCGTCGGCGGAGGCCAAGGCGACGCAGGCAACCCGGATGCCAACATTGGCGCACCGCCTCCGGCTCTTCATCAGCTGGCGGCGGTGGTGTCGCTGGTGGCGCAGCAGTGGCTTCCCGACCTGGTGGGGCCGATGCCCTGGGCGGTGAGGCACACGGAGACGTCCGGCCTGGTGGCGGACATGCTGGAGCTGAGTTACCTGCGGCACCTGGAACTGCACCTGGACTGGATACAGCTGCTGGCAATCGTGCCTGAGGAAGGTAAGGCGGGCAGAGCGAGACAGGAAGGAGCGGCCGCGTCCGCAGGAGCAGCGGCAACAGGGTCGGAGGGCGCGGCAGCTGCGCCGGCGACAGCAGCGGCGGCAGATAGCGTCAGCTGGCGGCGGCGGGCGCTGCAGCGGCTGGGGGCCTTGCCGCTGCTGGGCCTGGAGCTGCGTCTGATGGCAGACGTCAGATGGCGGCAGCGGCTGGGGTTCCAGGAACTAAGGGCAGCGGTGGACGGTCCGCGGCTGGCCATGCTGGCGGACTGCCTGTGTCGGGTGGCGGCGCTGATGCCGGGGGATGTACGGCAGGCGGCGGTGGACCGGCAGCCGAACCGGCAGCCGGCGGCGGGTGCCGCGCCGGCGACGGAGGCCGGCCGGACGGCTTACTGCCTGGCTAAGGGGGCGTACATGCATGCGCAAAAGGAGCGGATGGACGCCGTGGGTCGTGCAGCTGGGCTCGAGAGTTGTGTGGCCGCGCTGCTGAACTGCGGTGACTGGGAAAGCGCCGCGACCTACTTGATGCATAACAACGTGTTCGATGCAGTACGTGCCCACGGCTTCAGTGCCGCCAATATGGACAGAGGCGCTGCCCCGTTGTCGTACTGGCCGCCGGCGCTGGTACGCTCTCTGGGGCGCGAGCTGCGACGGCTGGGCCGGGGCCCCGCCGCCGCTGCCGTACAGGAGCTGGCGTCGGCGCTGGAGGGGTTGGCAAAGGAGAGCCTGGCGGGGGCGGAGAGGCGGCTCGCGGCGGTGGCGGCGCCGGAGGCGCCGCCGGAGATTATGGCCGCGGCGGCGGCGCTGTTGCCGCCCGACGTTGTACGGCGGGTCCTGCCGCTGCGCACCTGCTCGTACCCCGGCTGCACCAACCTGACCGGGGACAGTGAGGCGGGGCTGCGGCTGCTGGGTTGTGGCCGCTGTGGCGGCGCCGTGTCGTACTGCAGTCGCGAGTGCCAGGCGGCGCACTGGAAGGCGGGTCACAAGGCGGAGTGCGGGGCGCGTGCCCCGACCCAGGCGGGGCCGTCAGCGGAGCCGCCGCCGCAGCCGGCAGCGCCGCTGCAGCAGCAGCAGTTGTAACAGTAGCATTGCAGCGGGAACTCTTGAGTTGCTCATATGCTTGTGTAATTGTTGATGAAGGATGACGATGTACACGTAGAGCGGTGCTGTACGGTGTGGTGAAGCCTATCGCGGAGGGATGCTCATGTGCCTGCCGGCCGACCGCTTTGTGACAGCAGCATGCTGGTACGGCGGTGCTACTAGCTGGTACGGCCTTTTTATAAGAACCAGGACTGGAATGCTGGGGTTGGGCAACAGGGATAACACATAATGGGCCCGGTTGTATGTTTTTTTCCGAAGAGATTTGGTAAAGGATTCGAGATGGGATTGGACTCAGCGAGATTGCTCCAAGCACGGGTTTCAAGCCATCCCTGCGACGAATACCGGTACCTGCAAGGCATAGACACCTGGCGGTTTCGTGGACACATGGACAGGTTGCCTGTGCGGGACACACGACGCAAGCGCAATGCGTTGCCAGGCGTGCGTGAGGTGTTAGCGGGGCCATCTGGCGCCATCCGTTGGCGGCCTCCGCAGCGGCGCGGAAGGCGCCACTAACGTGGATTCGTAGGCGGTGCGCCGCGAAGGGCCGCGACGTCCGGTTGGTTGTTTGCGCCGGGGTAAAACGCCATATTGGTACCCAGTCGACGAACGACACGTACAACACACCCCAACCGTCGGCGTTACAACATGTTTTTCCTGTTGAGGTACGGACCAGGATCTGGAAGAGTGGATGAGTTTGCGGGGTTGGTGACGGCCCCGAGTTGAGATGTCCGTTAGCGGCTATGATTGACCAGGGGGTGGTCACGGGCGCCTTCTGTTTGACTTGTGGCCGCCGCCTTGCCGACGGCAGCTCCCCGCACCTTTCTACTGGGACGAGAGTTGGCCCAGGCGCACGGCTTGCTGTCGCCGGGATTTTGGGGGCGCCGGCCTGTGTTGATATTGGTTGGCCCAGCTGGGGTTCCCACAGTGTGGCTGAATAGGTTGTCCATGGTCCCGAGTCATCCGTTGTCTTACGTGTTGTGGGTGCGGGTTCTGCACATGCTGTGTATGTGGGGCCCTGGAGGCGGGCCGCCGCCGTTCACCGCCAGCTGCTAAAGCGTTAATTCGGCCCCGGGGCTGAGAGGTAGACGCGTGACGCCCGATGAGCTCCCGAGCTGGCTGGGTGTGTCATCAGGGGTCGGGCCGCTAGGGTCTGCGTGGGGTCAGGGTCGATCGGTCTGTCAGTGGCTGCCGCACTTGTGGTGACGTTTACGTACAGTCCAACACCGGGGCACCCTTATCTTCACTGGGCCATCCAACGCACATGAGCAAGCACAGTGGTGACCCGAGTTCGGTTATGGTGTGGGGCGGCGCAGGCCTTGTTGCAACACTCCATGCCCGGCCATGTTGAAAGCTTGAAACCGACCCCGACGGAACCGACCACACATCCGTCGATCATTGATGCACATCGCCGGCCGTGATGCTCGATTCATCCCAGCGAGGTCATGTTGGACAGGGTTGGACTGAGCAAAGCGCCGGACCCCTCCACGGGTCCTAGGTATTGCTGCTCTCCGTACCTCTGGTTGGTTGAGTGCTGCAGCTCACGCCCACTCCAACACGCACACCCCTGTGAGTGGCACTCAATCTTTTCTATGTGACTTCCCGGCTTCCCGTATTTTGACAACGGCCAGCGGGGCTCTAACCGGGAATCTTACGACATAGCGCCTTGCGCTCTCGGACCTCATTATCTGTTGATCTACGCAAAGCGCCGGACCCCACGACGAGCCCTATTCCTGCTCTCCATATTTCTGGGTATATGAGTAATACTCACACTTCGGTGGGTGGGTTACATGCAGGCCATCAAACGGCGCCAGTGATGCGTGCGAACCGTGCCCGCCGTGCCGTCAGGTTGGTTGGTTGGTTGGTTGGTTGTTACATGTTGTACAGGCCTTACGGCTATAAACATGTGTTCCCCCACAACGGTCATCCGTCAAAGGGCGCACAAAAGATCAAAAGAACAAAAGGTAGCTGAGTCTCTCATCTCTGCAGCTTTTCCTTCCGCAACTTCTGCACCTGATATAAGAAATGACCAAGCTTGCACTGGTCAAACAAAAACATGATTCCGAACATATCCGAGTCATCAGGGAGATCCACCGCTCGGCGTAGCGGTTCGTAGACCGGACATTCAATTAGCACGTGTAGCTCGTCCTCTACCGCTCCACTATTGCAAACCCGGCACGTCCGTGTACTGCGCGGCGTGCGCCCGGGCCCCCGTGCTAACCGCGATACCTCCAGATCCCAACGGCCAAGCCGGAATCGCATTAGCGCCGTGTGATGCTTTCTCGGCATATCAGACGTCATATGCTCCAGCTTTCGCTTGTGATCGATCGGTGTGTACGCAAGGCCCATCCAGTTCAGGTACCGACATGCTGTCACGCCCGGCCCCTGCACTCCAGCCCTATCGGTGTACTCCGGGAAGCCCCTGGGATCCTGATCCAGGCAATCAGCAGACCAATCGCAGAGCAGTCTGCGCCGAAATTCTAAGAGCAAATCTCCAAAAGGGATATCTAGCGCGACAATGGCCTTTGCCTTGGCCTCCGCACCGAGCGCCTCCTCCACATGCGCCTTATAATCGAACCCCAGGGTTTCGAAAATCCGAAGTACCTTCCCCGCCCAAAAGTATTCATGCTCGTTAGTCATATGGTCCGACTCCAGCCATGCCTTAATGTCCTCCTCAAGCACAGCCCTGGCAAGCGAATTTGGCTGTTTGACTAGCCGCTTCCAAAAGCCGAACACCTGTTGAGCCCAAAAGTAGTGCAGCGGGAGCTGTGATGTCTCCGCAAACAAAAGCCTGTTTGGGGGTAGGCTTGCGCCAACCACCTTTCGCAGAAAGATCTTCTGAACCTCCACCATCGGGTCAGCCATGGCTTTTTCGAAAACGCCAGCCCTGCTACCCGCATTCCTGACCCAACCTCCCCACTTTTTCACGCGTGCGGAGCCCTCCTCGGATAGGCCCGTGCCAGCGCGTTGCCCCCACCTTAACCACTCCCTCACGCGCTGCCGCCTTCTTGTTCCGAGCACTTCACGTATCGCGTCCGGGCCCCAGACTTCGACTCCATATGAGAGCAAGGATCTAACCTGAACGTCGAAACAACGGAGCATCAGGTCTGGTGCCCAAATCCGATTTGCCTCCAGCTTACGCATCAAAGAGAACACTGCTCTGCGCCCAACATCACAGATTTCCATGCGACAAGAATCGAACGGGAGATTGCTACCGTAGCGCAAGCCAAGGTATTTCGCGCGCTCCTTGACCGGAATGGCCTGGCCGGCAAACCTGAGTTGCCTAGCGCCCTCCGTGAGCTGTACGTGCTGGTTCTGGGTACCAGCAAACACCAGCAGTTCACACTTGTTCACATTCAACGACATACCAAAAGCGTCACAAAATTCTGCCAACCTATCCAACAGGAATTGCATACGAGAGGCATCCATTGCAAACATTGTGAGATCGTCTGCGTACAACAGCTCCGGCACTTTCCTCCCCCGGGCGACTGGAGCTCTGCCCGTCGGGTTCCGGCGCTCATGTTCGTCGATGTAATCCGCAAAGGCCTCGATGAACATACCAAAAAGAACTGGGCTCAGGGGGCAGCCCTGTTTCACACCTTGGTCGGAGTTGAACGCTTCGCCACGCTGGCCGTTCACCTTCACTCGCAGCTCTACCTTGTCGTAGGATCGCCGTAGGGCATCCAGCATCTTGCCAGACAGGCCACGTTCTTTCATCCGTTCCCAAAGAAGCTCACGATCGACGCGATCAAAAGCCTTCTCGAAATCAATCTGACAGATCAACAAACCGCCTTGCCCAGGTCTTGCGTATCGTGTTATGAAATGGCGAAGCGTAAAGAGATGATGTTGGGTACCGATACCCTGGCGGAACCCAGCTTGGCACCAGTGTCGTACTGGTGTTTCGGCGGGTTCTGCCTCCGCGAACTTAGCAAAGCGACGTTCGAGCACTGACGCGTAACATTTGGCTAGCACTCCACCAACTGCAATCCCACGGTAATTGCTGCAGTCCGTAGCGTCCCCCCCGTTGCGCTTGTACACCGGGACCAGGTCAGACACCGTGAACTGATCCGGGTCAGGTGCCGCGGGTGCCGTACGTGTGACAGAGCCGGGCGAAGGCCCGTGGCGAAGGCCCCGAATATGTACACTTTATTTATTGCCCTCAAAGTTTTTGTTTGAAATGCATGAAGTAATAGATGTAGAGGCACAACATTTTGGCAAAGAACGAAACCCAACTCGCCTGTTACAAGCCTGAAAGACATGTTATGTACTCAGCAACAATTTATGTGCGCTATTTGCATCCATCCAATTAATTCCACACAGGACGTTCCTTGGCCAGAAGCTCATGGAATTGATTTTTCATGACGTATTCTGACAGCTCCGATCGCAAGTCCTCAAAACCACTACGAGAATTGCGATAGAGGCATCTTTGTGATATCTAAAACCATGTTAATCATCTGCACGCTAAGGGCTAGGCGCCTAGGCAAATTTCGCATGTATGCACAAGGAAGAGCTGTTTCCATGTCACATGGAATTTTCTGAAGACAGCGTTGTGGAGAATATAATGCTTCAGTGCCGATGGAGGAGGTGCGGCGGCTGTATCGGTGGACCTGTGCTGGTGACCGGTATTGTCAGTTGGGCTTCGTCCGCTTTTTGCAGATCTTGGACGCTAACATCTCGGCGCTGCGGGTGCAGCAATTGCGCCAGGCCTTCCGTCAGGAGCGTGCGGCCGCTGCCGTGTTAGAATCCGACGTTGGCGCTGGCCCTCCCCCGTTGAATGCGTCTCTCTTCGCGAACACGCCAGGCCGTCCGGCCCCTGTCGGACCTCCGCCATCCGTTTCCCTGGTACCTCTCCCCCATGCCACACCATATGTTACATCAGCTCAGAAGCGATCTGGATCGGACATGCTTGCAGCAGCGGCCCCCCGCCCACGAGGGCAACGCACCGCGTTTACCAGCGCTGCCAGCAGCACCACCACCACCGCCACCCTTACGAGCCCCAGCCCAGGCAGGCAACTCAGCGGCCCTTACCTAAAGCAACACGGCGCGTCTCCTCCGCCATTTGGGTTTCCACCAGGCGGCTCAGCCCATGCCCCCAACACCTCTGGCGGCAGCCACAGCAGCAGCCGTCCCCGCAGCTCCGCTGCCGCAGCACCCACCCGCACCACCAGCGCTATCCTGTCACCGCATGCCACCGCTGCGGCCGATAATGCCTTGGGCACCAGCGGCACCAGCAGCACCAGCAGAACCACCGAGGGGCGTCGCCGGGTGGACCGCGGCCGCCGCAGCGAAGCCTGGCAGCCTGCTGCCGCGCCCGCTGTCAGCAGCAGCGGCGGCAGGCGCGCGGATGTCACGTGGGCTGATGACGTCGATGGCGACGACGGCGGCGAAGAGGCGGCCACGGCGGTTGCCGCTGCTCGCGTCGCGGCGCTTCGCCAGCAGTGGCAGGAGCAGCAGCGGCGGCAGCGCGTGCTCTCCCGTGTGGAGCAGCTCCAGGGGGCGCCCGACCCGCAGCGGAGCCAGCGCCAATGGGGGCTGCTCACTGGCGGCTGGGGCGCCGGCGAGTCGCCGGCGTCCAGCTGGGAAGACCATGTACGACGTGCCATTTCCAGTACGGATGTCAGCGAGTCTTTCGGCGACACGGGGCCGGCCTTACGCACCGCAGCGGGGCAGGGAGGGTGGTTGTACGGTTACGCGGAGAGAGAGGCGGTGTCGACGACAGCGGGTACGACAGCGGCGGCGGAGGACCCGTCAGCGCGCGATGCCGCGCATCCGCCGCATTCCAGAGTGTATTACTCGCCACGGAGTACACGTCGACGTCCGACGCCTGCTGCTGCGGCCGCAGCCGTCAACGGCGCAGGAATTCTTATTCAACCCGCCGCGGCCGCCGCCGCAGCCGCAGCCACGGCCGGGACGGTGGCGGGCACCGTCGCGGCGGCGGCCGCCAACCTGTCCACCCTTCTCGGCCTGGCGGCGGGCGCGTTCCCGCATCGCCGTCACCCCGCCGCACCGCCGCAGCAGCAGCGGAACGCTAAGCCGCTGTTCACTACGGACCCAGGACTGCTGGCCAGCGGTCGCCTGCCGGTCTTCAAGAACATGACTAATGTGCAGCCGTACAGCGGCGGCACAGGGGGCGGCGGTGGCGGCGGCGGCAGCAGCCGATCTTCTTCGGCGACTCGCAAGCAACCAAGCCAGCGACCGACCGGGGCCGCGCCGCAAACCGCCGCGGCAGCGGCGGCGGCAGCACCGGCCGCATTTACAGCCACCGCTGCCGCCACCGCGCCAGGCAAGGACGGCCGCGGGCAGCGGGGGGACGAAAGGGCGGCCGGCGGCAGTGCGGGCAGGTTGGGGCGGCGCGCGTCGGCCGGCGTCGCCGCCGGCGCCGGCGGTGTGTCGCCGCCGGGTCCGCGTGTGTACGACATGTCCAACCTGGGGGACTTGCCCTACCCGGACGTCGGACCTGTACGACCGCGGCCGGCGGCGGCGGGTATGGGCCGCGGCAAGCGCGGCCTGGACGAGCCGGTGCAAAAGATCGACGAGAGGTATGACATTGTTAATCTGCGTACGGATTCAGGCGAGAGAGAAGCTATTCGTGAGAAGTAGTTGGCTTTGGGGGCTAGCTCGTCCAGAGGTCAGATATAAGCGGGGCTGGAGGAGGGCGCGGGGAGAGGGAGGTGGGGGCGTCTGGGCCGATGCGATGGATGTCACGGGTCGCCCTCTTGAGTGTTCCGGTCCAGCCCTTGAGCTGGCGTAGCAAAGCGGAAGGACCAGGAGGACCGGTATGTATTTGGCCACTGCACACGACGTGGGGCCGAGCGGCTCGACGCCCCCTGTCCTTGCCCATTGCCTGGCATCCAACCAACACAGCCCGCTTCCAAAGCCAATACGCAATATGCCGCAATCAAGGCTCGCCACCCATCGGTAACCATTCGACATCCGGCAGGACATTATCCACCGGAAGCTCACCACCACCACCACCACCACGTCTATCCGATGCCTACCCATTTCCTACACACACACACACACACACACACCACACACACTCTCTCGCCGGAAGTTCCCCGGCCCCGCGCCTTGTCACACCTGCCACACCATCCCTTGGTTGATCCTCCTCCTCCTCTCCCTGCCCCTCCTCCTGCACCTCGTCGTACTCCTTTTCCTTTCATCCCTCCCTCCTCCTCCTCCTCCTTCCCTCCTCCTCCTCCTCCTCCTCCTGCCCCTCCCCCCGCAGGGCCCCCCTGGACATCCGAGACACCCTGGTGCACCGCCGCCCCAGGTCCGCCTCCTTCGCAGCGCCGTACAACGGGGAGGTGGCCAAGCGGCGCGCGGCGGCGGCAACCAGTCCCCAGCAAACCCGATCCGCAGCCCGCGGCGGCGGCGACGATGGGGGCGGACGCGGCCGCGGGACCGGCGGAGGCGGAGGCGGCAGGGGCGCCGATCACGGTCGCTCCTCGACGTCCTGGAGCCCGTCGGCAGCCCGTCAGGCCCCCCGGGCAGGGAGCCAAGCGCAGGACCTGGGTATCGGCGCCCGGCAGGGCCCCGGCCCCAGGGAGGACGAGGCGATGTCACGGCCCCGGCTGAGCAGCGGGTAGGGAGGGGCGTCCCACCTGGGGTCGTAAGGAGGGGGGGACCAGCTAGGGTGTTGGGGGGTGAGGTGGGGCACGTCTGCGACCTACTTGATGCGCCGACGAGGGTGGGGTCTTTAGAAAAGCCGCCCGACCCCGGGGGTGGAGTGTAGACTTAAACGTTGGCCACCGGGGTCGTGTCGGTTTGCCGCGCGGCCGTTGTTTACAGCGTGTCTCACCATGGGCGGCCACTGAGTAACAGCTGCAGGGGCAGGGGTTTGTTCCCGAAATGCCCGCGCGCGCCTCCTTCTGCCCAAATGATTGCCGCCTCGGAACCGCACGCCCCAGTCCCATCGACCCGATGTCCCGTAGTCACGCCGGCCTATATTAATCCAAATGGCACGCAGCGCTTACGGCCATAAGGCACCGCGGTCACCATGTATCGACTCGAGGCGCACTGTCACGAATATCACATGTCGTGCCCTCCACACCCCATACATGCGCCCTCACCGCTGCGCAGGACTCCCGGGGGACTCGCCGGGGCGGAGGCGGAAGTCGAGGAGGCGGAGGCGGAGGCGGGGCACGAGGTCGGGACTGGACTGAGCCGGCCGGCGGAGGGGCCCTCCGCCCCGGGGGCGGAGGCGGCCCGGTCCGCCGCCGGCGACACCCCATCAGCCGCTCCGGAGCCCACGGACATCCGCGAGGCCGCAGACCCAGCTGGGCGCGACGATGACGACAACGACGGTGGCGACGGCGGGACCGGCGGTGGCGATGGAGAAGGCGGTGGAGACGGCGGTCCTCCACCAGCCAGCGCTACGGCCGGCCGTCCCGGCGCCCCGTCAGTCACCCAGGGGATGGACGTCGACACCGCCGAGGGCGGCAGCCGCGACGGTGGTGCAGCAGCAGCGGAAGCAGCATCACCGGACCCGGCCGTCGCTGCAACGCGTGTGTACGCACCTGCGCCGGGTTGGGACGACGCGGGCGATGGAGTGTTCAGGGCCCGTGCAGCCGCGGGCGCTGCGGCGGAAGCGGATGCGAGCACCCTGGTCGACCCCGGGACATCCCCTTTCTCCTCTCCCTCTCCCTCTCCCTCTCGGCTGGACCGCAGCCGGAGTCGCAGCCGGGGTGGCAGCCGAAGCAGGGGCGGTCCGCAGCGGCGGCGGCGGCAACGGCAGACAAGCGGCGGAGGCGGGGCAGGCGGCGGAGGCGGAGGCGGTCTGGAGGCGGAGGCGGACGGCGGCGGAAGCCCGCCCACGCGAGCCGGGGGCACCACCTCCGTCGGCCGCGGCGGCGTGTGGCCTCAGCATCAGCAGCAGCAGCAGCAGCCCTCCTCGTTCTCCTTCTCCCGGGTGATGACCTCTGAGCCGCTGAGGTCGGGTCCCGCAGTGGGCTTCGGTCGGGCGGCCAGGTTCCCCCAGCCGGGGGAGATTCCGGCGGCGGCTGGGGCCGGCCGGAAAGCGGCGGTGGCGGCGGCGGCGGCCAAGGGAGCAGGTGGCGGTGGCGGTGAAGGCAGCGGCGGCGGGGAGGAGACGATGGCGCGGCCGCGGCGGACGTTGACGGCGGGCGGAGATGCAGGCGGGGCCAAGGTGGGTGGATGGCGCGGTCGGGGGGATGTGATAGGGGATAGGGGCCGGCGGAGTCCTGTGGGGTGCAGCGCACTTCGGATGGTCCCAAGACAGGGCGAATAAGGCCAAGTCAAGCACAGGCAGGCGTAGTCAGGCGCAGTCATGCTGGACGGCTGCTTGGAAAGGAGGACGATTGCTGGGAACCGGGGGCGGGGTCGGTGGAGGGTAAGCACAGCGCACATAATGGAAGGCGGACAGGCCAGCATAACGTTTTTCTATCGGAGGTCGATCCTCACGGTGCTGCCCAGCAGCCGCTAAATTGGCTCGTTGGGCGGTAAGGCTCTAAGACTCCCTCAGTCTCCCCGCCGCTTCTGCCTTTCTCCTCCTCCTGCCGCTCCCCAACCCCACTACGCCCCCACCCAGGCCGACCTGGCGGCAGCAGCCGCGATGGTGCCGCTGCAGCTCGACGCGGCGTACAGTGTCGTACTGCCCCGCGTGACGTCCGCGGTCATCTCCGCCGCCGGCCGCCGCATCGACTGGTTGCCCCGAAACCACTCCCACCACTCCCACCACCATCTCCACCACCAGCAGCCCCAGGAGACCCGGCGGTCACAGAGCGCTCGGACCCGGAGGACGTTTGGGCCGGAGGACTCACTCCCGGAGGCAGGCGCGGGGGAAGACCCCGGCGGTGGAGGTAGTGCCGGCGGTGGTGGTGGTGGTCGTACGGGAGGAGGGGCCGCTCGGTCCCGGTCCGCGCGCTCGGAGCGGGAAGGGCAGCGCGAGGAGGGCGGGGGGGCAGCGGAGGTGGGGGAGGCCGGTGACCGCCGTCTGCAACGGCGGCAGCGGCGGCGGCGGCAAAGCGGCCGGCGGGGCGGCGAGCTGGAGCCGCCTCTGGAGCCCATGGCGGCGCTGGAGAACCTGGCGGGGGCGGTGGCGGCGGTGCGGCCCCGGGCGCCCGTGGCGAGGTTCGCGCACCCGAGTGTGGCGGAGGGCATCCGGAGGGAGGTGCAGGTGGGGGCGGGTGGGGCGTTGGGTCTGGGGGTCGGGGCTGGGGGGCCGAGGGGCTGAGGTGCAGGTGGGGGCCGAGGGGGTGAGGGGTCGCAGGCGGGATCAGGGGCGCCCTCCCACCTGCGTGCCTCGGGAAGGCTGCCAACTGGGGCACATAGAGCTCAGACTGCCGTTGTTGTACGGTAACTCCTGAGGTGCAAGGGGTTGTTCGAACATGTAGAACCCGACGCCCCCGCACAAGTCTGCGTCGTGCGTCTCTCGGCTTCTATCGGTCGGCATCTATCGGTCGGCATCTATCGGTCGGCATCTATCGGTCCTTCAGTCGGCATCGAATCGCTCGGCATCTATCGCGGTCGGTGAGTCGGTAAGTCAGTCGGTCAGTCACTTGGTCCCGTCACAGGAACGTCGGGAGCGGCAGCTCCAGAAGGCGCTGCAGCTGAGGGAGCAGCTCCGGAACCAGACGGTGGAGGAGCGGTGGCCCGCCTCGGCAGCAGCAGAAGCGTCCGCAGCAGCCGCCGCCGCCGCCGGGCCGGAGGCAGTGCAGCTGCACCGGCGGCAGCGGCTGCAGGCGCTGAGCGACCGCCGTCGAGGCGACAGCGATCACGCCCCGACCCCGCCCGGGGTGCCACCATCTACGCTGACCGCTGGGCTTCCGCCGCCGGGGGGTTCTGCGGCAGCGGGGGTGTCCCCCGACCCCGCAGCGGTCACCGGTTCTCCGTCGGGAGCTGGAGCCGCCACCGAGACCTCAACTACGGCGACGGCAACGGAGGTGGTGGAGGTGATTGAGACCGACATGGAGGTGGCGGTGGAGGCACCTTCGCCTCCGCCGCCTTCGTCACCGCTACTGCCACCACCGCCGCCAACCGGACTTGGATCCCATGCGGCAACCGACCGCAGCGCCCCCGAGCGGCTGCCCAACTTCCTCGCAGCAACCCGCCGAACCCTCCTCAACCTCAGCCTAAACCTCAGCGTCGGTCCTCGACCGCTGGCTCCACCGCATACCGGCAAGGGGCCGCCGCTGCCGGAGGTGGGGACCGCTGCCGCCGCCGCCGCAACAGCAGGATCGGTCGCAGGATGGGGCGCAGGAGGCCCGGACGCCGCTGCTGGGATGTACGACCTCCACAGCGAGCCGGAGGCGAGGGAGCCGTCGTATGCCCTGGTGGAGAAACGGTGCGGGGCGGGAGAGGAGGGTCTAGGGGGAAGCGAAGGAGAGGCCGGGAGACGGGAGGGAGGTGGCGGGTGTGCTGCGCGAGGAAGGGGGTTCCGGCCTAACGTCCTTCGGGATGGGAATGGCCTGGCGGTGGGGGCCCGGGAGGGGTCGCGAGGGAGGGCGGCGTGGCGCCTTCCTTCCTAGGGCCTTGGAAGCTGACGGGATGCTGCGGCGGTCCGCCTCCGCGGGGAGTTGAACCACACACACGTGCCAGCCATGCAGGGGACTGATCGCTGCTGCTGCTGCTGCTGCAAGCGATCACGGCAGGTCGTCGCCCCAAACTCACTCGCGGAAGATGGACGGCCGGCCACCGTCTGAGCTGGCCAACCACCCAAGGACCGAGCACCGAACGCATGAGCCTTCCAACCTGCTGCCCCCCGTCCCTCCTCGCCCTATCCCATCCCATCCGTCCCCACCGCAGCGCCCCCGCCGTCACCTTCAGCCCGCTGCGGCAGCGGCCCCAGCCCCCGCCCCGCTACAGTCGCGAGCCGGGACCCGGGCAGTACGACCCAGACCTGGCGGACGGCCTCATCTCCCGCCTCGCCCGCAGTCCCGCTGCCGTATTTGGTACGGCACCCCGTGGCGTCACGGATTCGTACGACAGCCCCACGCGCAGCGGCGGCGGCGGCGGCGCCGCCGCCGCCGCGGCGGACGTCGCCTGGCTCGATCGCGATCCGGGTGCGGCGCTGGACTTCACGCGGCGTCGCGTCCCGGCGGCACTGATCCTTCCGGAGGCGGCGGCGCCGCGGGCGGCCGCGGGCGATGACCCCGACGGCGGCGGCGGCGGGGCAGGCGGCGTGGAGGGAGGGGTGCCCGCCCCGCTGGACATCAGCTACCGGCTGGTCGAACCACGGGTCAGGGGCACGCCCCTCATGAGGCGACCCGAGGTGAGCCGCCCGAGGCGGCAGGAGGGGGAATGGGGCGGATAGGGCTGTGCAGGTTGGGGTTGGCGGTGGCGGTGGTGGCTGGAGTGGATAAGCCGAGGTAGGCGGTCGGGTGGGACGGGCGGTGCTCCGCGTTTCCGTTCAACGGCCCAGGATGGATTAAGGAATGCTGTGTGTTTTGAAACCGTGTTTCAGTGAGGGGATGAGGGAATCCGTCTCCCCCAGGCTCGCATTCAACTGGGCATCCCACGGGTCGTACGCGGATCGTACACAGGTCGTACGCGGGTCGTGATCCCGCCTGATGCCTGCACCCTCTGCCGCCGCCGCTGCCGCGTGCAGGCCCCCGCTGTACAGATTACCGACGAGGAGGGACAGCCCCTGGAGCGCATCGCTGGGCCAGAAGACCCATGGGCCATCGATCTGGCCACTCGGCCCCGCCGGCCCGCCTGGGGCTTCCCGGCGCTGGGTCACGTGGGTCTCCAGCAGGTACGGCATCCGAGGAGCGGGGTGGGGGCCGGGGCGGCCTGAGCCGTGGGTATGTATGGATGTCATGGGCGAACATCGAGGGGAGGGATCGCTGACGTGCACTCCACCTCCTGCACGCCACGGCGGGACCCGGGCGGCATGGAGCGGTGGGATGTGTCACATGTGTGATTAAGCGTGCGGAGACTTGCCCTCCGCCCCGGCCCTCAACCTCCCGCCCCGACGCCGCGCGCACAGAGTCCCGCGGGTCGGTACCTCCTGGACCTGCGCCCCGTGTACGACCTGGTGGAGCGGCGGGTGGCGGGGGTGCTGGACTTCAAGCGCACGCCGGAGAGGTGCGGCTCTGTAGCCTGGGTGGAGGCTGCAGCGTGTGCGTCTTTGCGTGGGCGCCTTTGCGTGGGCGGCAGCAGCAGCCTGCGGCAGGGACTGTCGCCGGCGGGCGGTGTTGCCATGCTGTCATTGTGTTTGACTTTGCCCAGCTGTGCCTCAAGCTGTGCGATTCAGTGGGCCTTCGGAAGGGAGGATAGGCGTCCAGGCAAAATACCAAATTGCCCCCGCGCCGGAGGGCCATGGCGCAAGGGTTACGATGGGGCCCTCTTTGGAACGTCCGGTGCGACTGAGAAGGGCAGGGTCACACCGTACGGCTCTAGAAACGTCCTGCCGCTACTCGTGGGACGGGGCCCGGGCCGGGGCGGAGCAGGACTCCTAATCAAGGCTGAACCCCTCCTGACCAGTCTGAGGAGCAGAGTGTGTTGGTTCCACCTTACAGCCCTTCGGTAGCTTGGGATACCCATAGAATGCGGAGGAAGGCGCCGAGTCAGCTGTCAGTGCCAGCTGTCTCTGTGTGACGCGCGCCATGACAGGAGGGGCGGGTTATGTGCCGGTTGGCTGCGGCGGGGTCTTCGTCAGCGTGCTGAGTCACCGCTGACAGAGACATGCTCGTTCTTTAACTACTTTACTCGGGGTGACGGGCTGCACCTGGGGTCTGTGACCTCTTCACTGAGCCGCGCGGGGTGTGAACCGGGGGACGTTGCCTCTCTCAACTGACTGACCGATGCGGGTTACCGTTACGCTGAGGGTGCTGTTATATGTACTGGGATGTTACATGGATGCGTGTGACCGGGTTACGGGGCCCTCAGGAACTCGAAGGACGAGGCGGAGCGGCTGCGGGAGCTGCGGCGGCTGCCCGGCATCGGCGAGTACGACGTGGACATGGCCTGGGCCTACCTGTGCCGCCGCGCGCCGCAGGTGTGTGAAAGGATACTGTGCAGGTGTGTGTGCGGTTTGGTGTGTGTGTGTGTGTGTGTGTGTGTGTGTGTGTGTGTGGATTCGATTGGGCCACACCGCGGGGAGCCGGGGACAAAATGGAATACGCCTGGCTAAATGCCCTGGAGGAGTCCCTTTGACCCATCGACAAAGCCCCGCATGAATTTGACCAATGCGTTGACTACTCGGTGAGAAATATAAAGCAGCTGGCATACTGGACTAGTTAGGAAAACGATGCATGTGTATGTGTACGAACGCGGGACCCGGCCCGCTGTACGGCAGGTACTCATGAAGCTGGCGGCTCCCAGGTGGCGCGACGAGGCGGTGGCAGCGGGCGTCGACGACGATGATGGCGACGGCGACGCCAGTGTACGACAACAGCGCCAGGCGCTGCTGGAGCTGTCACAGGCCCTGGACTACATCAGGCCGCGGCCGCCGGCATGGGCGTTTTCGCCTGTAGTACGGTAAGGCGTCGGGATTCGTTCACGGCTGTCAGGCGGCGCGGGCCGGGGCCCCTTCCTGACGTGCGTGTCTGCTTGTCATGCTCCGCCATGTCTTTGGATTCGGGGCCTGGAACTCCCGTCAGGCACACACCGAAAGGTATCCCCCTCTTACTGTCTGTCATTAATACCCCGATGGAGCCTCGGTGCCGTCTGAAGGCATGTGCAGTCTGAACTGTCCGTGATCGATTACGGCAGAGCCCGGTGCCGCCTGGCCGCTGCAGGCTCATCCCGCGGGACGACGACCCACGGGTCCGTGGCGTCGGCTTCGGGCCGCGGCTGTCCTTCGACGTGGACGTGGCGCTGGTGCGGCGCCGGCTGCCTGGCGCGCTGCCGTTCGGGATGGGGCGGCCGCGGAGGCGGTTGCTGCTGGTGAGGGGCGTGGCGGCATGCATGGCGGTGGGGATCAGGGGGAGGCTGTAGGGTTCCCCTAGTGTGTGTGCGGCTCGTGGGGGACGAGGGAGACGAGGTGGGGAGGTGGGGAGGTGGGGGCCTAGGGTTTCGACTGCAATGGTGACGCATGTCACTGGCCTTCGGCGAGGCGGCGGTGTAGCTAAGCATGGAGGAAAAGGGGTTCAGGAGAGAAGCCGGGGGAGAAGTGAGGGATTGTCTGCGGGCTTAAGTGTGCGCGAAGCGCTGTGTTCGGAAGCGCTGTGTTTGGGAAGCGCGGTGTTCGGACGCGCGGTTTCCGGCAGCGTAATGTTATGCGCTCGTTATCTTAAAGCCTTGCATGTCCGCTGCGCCTGCTCCGGCGGGCAATGCCCGCATCATATCCACGTCCGCCTTTCAAGATGGGGACGGCGCCAGCTGACGGGCCCGCCTTCCGTGTCGTCGTACCTATATTATCCAACCAGTTAATCCGGTCGTTCGTCGTTATTACCTGATACCGTATTACCTACGCCCCCTAACTCGTCCGCTGTCCAACCCTATGTCCCTCTCCATTCACACCTCTTCCGAACCGTTGAACTCAACTGCAGGATTCCACTTCCCTGGAGGCTGTACGGCACCTGGGTCCCGGGTACTACGAGGCCGAGCAGGCGTGGCGAGCGGCTCAGCCCCTCCCTCGAGCGGCCGACTTCGCCCGGGGCGTGGGGCATCAGTTGGTTAGTGGATGAGCGAGGGGCGGAGAGGGGTAGAGGTTAAAATGAGTGCCGAGTGTCGTCTTCCTTCTTAGCGATCCGGTGGAAGCTGGGCGGAGAAGCGTCGGTCGGTAGATGCGGGCACGTGGCAATGCGCCAATGAGGGTTGCCTAACTAGGCATCACGGTTGTCTCCTGTGTCCTGGCGCAACCCCGCCATTGCCGCTGAACCCCCTTACTACCTGGACAGGAGGATGGTGCCGACGAGCCGGAGGACGGTGGGGAGGTGCCGTACGGTGCCCGCTTGTCGTTGGATGCCGCCGCCGCCAAGGACGTGACGCTGCCGCGCCGCAGCCGGGGCGCCCCGCGGCCGATGGCGCTGGCGCTGGGTCGGGCGGAGGCGCTGCCGAGCGACCCGGCGTACGACGGCCGTACGACACATTTGCCTCTGCCGGACCCGGATCTGGACCTTCCCACCAGGTGAGTCCCATGGGTCAGTGGGGTGGTGGCGCTGGTCCTGATAAAGGGGATCTGCATGGGTTGCAGGTGCTACAGCCGCGTAAAGCAACGGTCTGCCGCCAAGATCTTTCGCACACTGGTCAGATTCCGCTCATACATGTTGCCATGATGGCTGGACGGGACCTGGTTAACACATACTACAGGGAAAGTTGTACATCGTACGGATAGCCACGGGCTCGGGAGTAAAGTCCGTCCTCTACCATATCTGCCCCACCCCTTCTGACCGGGTTTGGTTTTGGCTCGCCTTGTGTTTCAAACCCCACCCCACCTCCTCCTCTTCCCGCATCTTCCCACAATCAATCCCCAATCAACAGGCATCGGATCCGCGGCGTGGTGCTGGAGGGCGGCCCCGGCCACGCTCCGCTGGCGCCCGAGCCGTCCCTCCCCACCGCCCTTCGCGGCCCGGGGGCGTACTTCCCCGCCGGGGCGGATCAGGCGCTGCAGCTGGCGGGGCCGGCAGCGCCGGTGGTGGACTTCGGCCGCGGCCGGGAGCGGCGCCTCCTGCCGGGGCATGTCAGCCCGGACAAGGTAGGTGCGGGTGGAAAGATGTGCGATGGAGGAACACTTGCGCGTGTGGTTCGTTATGGGCCGGGGGTGGGGGGGCGGCAGATCTTGCGACTCAGGGGGCTGCCTGTGGGCCAGGCGGCAGGTAGGGTAGGGACGGGGTTCTGGGTGTCAGGGTTTGCAGGCATGTTTGTATGCCTTCACCATGCAAATGGTAGCTGTCCAGGATAGGAGGGTCGCTAGGTGAGTTCGGATGGGCTCCGACGGAAGGCGCTGCTTTCAGTGTACCCTTAGGGGTAGCCAGCTACCGAGGTGTCCTTGTCGGCGACTTGCCGCTATGGCCAAAAGCCAGTTCTTGTCATGCCATGCCGTACTTGTACTGCCATGTACTGCCATATGCCTGTACGGCCCCATCAGGCCATGGAGGGCAACCGACTGGTGCTGTCCCCAGAGGCCGCTCGCGACTTCGTGCGGCCGCGGCCAACAGCGGCCCTCATCCCGCCCGAACACGCCGACGGCGCGGCGGCGGCGGACCTGCCGTACATGGACGCCGTGTACGACATCGACCCCGGGTTGGGGCTGCTGCGCCGGCGGCCGCCCGGGCCGCTGGAATTCAGGACCCGACCCGGCCGGGATCCGCCTATGGCCTGGCCGGAGGGTATCGACCCGGTGGTTGCGCCGTACAGTCGTACGGTTGGGATGCTGGGGCCGGAGGACGTGGCGCTGACGCAGCTGGCGGGTTTCAGGAGGGCGCCGGGCGCACCGGACTTTGCACGCGCGCCGCCGCGGCTGCCGCCCGAGAAAGGTGCCTGGTGTGCTGCTGTGAATTATTGGGGGCGTCGGGCGGGACGTCGCTCGGGATGGGTCAATGGCTCCATGCATTCCATGCATTGATGGGGGACTGTGTGTAGAGGGCTTTCTTTCTGTGTGTCAGAAGTATAATCAGCAATCGTGCGGTTGCCTGAGGAAGGTACCACGGCTGCCGATCGGCGGTAGGTGGGGCAGGAGGTGAGGTTTGGATGGCGTGGATACATAGGGAGACGGGATGGGAAGACGCTTGGAGAATTCAGGCAATTTGGCGAGCCGCTCGCCACACGCCGGTGCAAACATGAAATGTCGCAAGGGCGCATATTGGAACTGTGCCTGGGGTGCACCCTTCGCCCGAAAGATCACTTCACCTCGCATGTGTTGCCGCACATGTACATGGCCCCTGTGGCGCGTGCGTGCAGGTGACTGGCGCCCAACAGTGACCCAAATTACTCCCTGCGACCTAAGAGTGGTTCGTTCCCGGCCCGGCCGATATTTTCTCCCTCATGTGCCAAGACACCGGCGAAGCCGCGAAGGAGCACCGGAGCAACAGCCACAGCGACGCCCTCTCTTCCTCTCCCTCCGCCACGGCCCACGTCCCCCTTTGCTTCCCTTGTTTTCTCACCATTCAACAAAGAACCCCCCCTCGCCTTTCCTCCCCTCCCCCCCCTTCCTCCTCCCAGTGGATCTGGACGGGCAGCGGCTCCCGGATCTGGACCCGCTGGCCGCCCTGGACCGCCTGCGCCGCCAGCCGCCCCGGGCGCCCAACCTGGCGCTGGGGCGGGGTCACGGGGACGACGATGGGCCTCATGGCGGCGGACCCGACCGCGACCTCACGGCCTGGCTCGACTACCGGCCCAAGTAAGGGCGCGGAGGGAGGGGGGGATGAGGGCGGCGAGGTACAGCGACTTGGGAGGCAAGGAGAGATATGGCGGAAGGGCAGAATACGGTAGATTGGGAGAATGGGGAGGAGTGGGGCTGCTGGGGAAGAGTCTGGACTTAGCCGCTGTATCGTATGTACAACCTCGATAAGGGCTGGAGTGATTCTTGTTGAGCGGCGGCCGTCGTGTACCCTAACTGTCTAGCCATTGTCGTACGGTGAAAACTAAGTAAGAAAGGGGGGTAACAGCGAAGTACGAGGCACCGATGAACAGCGCCAACCGTAAGGGGGGCCAGGGGTTTGTGGATGACGATGGGTACGAGGTTGGGCGGCCGTGGGAGACGGAGAGCGAGAGCAGGAGAGGATGTTAAAAATAGAGCGGAGTCCGCGACATTGGTAAGGGGGGTGGATCCGCATGCACTACTCAGCCTAACCTGCCAGATTCTTCGTCGTCAGTGATAGAAGAAGCGAATCCGGTTCTGTGACGTCGTGTGCTCTGACCACTAGTAAGCAAGCCTACCCTGCCGCCACGTGACGACGGTCGGTGCCGACCCGCCCCCGCAGGTTGGATGCCGTACGACCGCACCTGGTGGCCCCTCTGGCGGTGCCGCTCTCTCGGCAGATCGGTCGGCAGCAGGCGCTGAGAGGTGACCCGCGGGTCGGTGAGAACCCCACAGGTGACCTGGACGCCGGCACGTACCGAGTCAAGTACCGCCTGGTGCGTGGGGGCTTGGCGCCAATGGGGTGGGGTCGACGGTGGTGGTGTGTGGGAGGTTGTGACTGTCGCGGGCTGTGGTAATGGTGTGTTGCGGGTGCGGGAAGGGGGGGGTGCCGCCTTGGTGGTGCCGTTGTGCTGGGGGGTGGTGTTAGATAGCGTGCAGTCGTCCATCCTCGTTCCCAGGAGTCCCATTGGCTTTTTTTGCCCCCGGCTGGGCCCTCTGGGCCTTTCTATCCGGGAGCGGCACTCGACCACCTTGGCTAGCGGTACGAGGCCGCGCGTCCCCACACGCAGGGCAGGGTCTTGACCCCAACGGGAAGAAGGGGCGCATCTCCCCGGCGACCCCTCCCGGATGGACACCTGGAGGGCGGGGCAGTCGGGTTCACAGCCCTTGGCTGCTGCGCCGCACTGCCCCGTCCCCTCCCTCCCGGCGCGCATCTATCTGTAGACACACACGTCAATTCAATAACTTGCGAACCCCCCACACCACCGACACCTGCACCGTCGTCGTCGCTGGCGATCTATGGTACTGTACCAATTTATTTCCAGTCGAACCGTCGCTCTGGCAGCAGCGCAGTTTGAGATGTCTGCCGATTTCCCATACCCCCCACACCACCATTGCAGGTTCAGCGCTCCGCGCCCGCCATCGACTTTGGCCGCGCCGCCGACGCGCCCCGCAGCGGTCTGCCCCCGGGGGCCCTCCCCGCCGACCCCGACGCGGGCAACGTGCTGCTGCTGCACCCCCGGCTGCCCCCCGGCTGGCGGCCCCGGCGGCACTCGCGGGACAGCCCCACCCGGCAGCCCTTCGGACGGGGAGAGGGGCGCTGGGAGCGGCCAGGTGGGCATGGGGCGTGTGTCTGTGTGGGTTTGTGTGTTTAATAAGAAGCCCATCCATGTTTGTGTGTATGTGTGTGTGTGTGTGTGGGGGGGGGGCGGCGGGGTTGAGGGGCTTGTGCGCGGGGCTCCTGGGGCAGCCGCGGACAGGTGGGTATACCTCAAATGGGGTCCAGTGGGGTCAGCGTGACGGGGTCGTGGGCCTCCTCCCGGCTTCATTTTGGGGTTCCGTCTCGCTCTGGGCATGCATCGTGGGTTCAGTGCTGACCTGTATCCGGACGGCACGAGGCTGGACAGCAGATGCCTGAATGCCGCAGCCGCAGTCGACCTGCCCGCACCTGATGAACACGTGGAGCGTAATGATCTCCGCCCGGGTGTATGTGGCTCCTGGCTGCCCCCCCCCCCCCCCGCCCCCCCGCCTATCAGCAGGCGCCGACCCGGCCTACCGCTTGCTGTCCGCGGTGGGCGACGAGGGCCCCGCCCTCTACCTGCGCTACTCGGCGGACGACCTGGCGCTGCTGCGGCGGAGGGCCACCGCCGCCCACCCGCCCGCGGCCGCCTGGGGCTGGATGACCGCCAGGAGGGATGCGCAGGTGTGCCGTGTGACGGGGGAAGGAGGGGAGGGGAGGGGAGGAGGGGTGAGGAGGGAGAGGAGGGAGAGGACGAAGGAGGGGAGAGGAAGGGAGAGAAGAGGGGGACAGAAGGGGGGAGAAGGCGTACAGAGGAAGAACGAACGGGCACGCGTGCGGTAGGGAAAGGAGGGAGGGAGCGGAGGGACATACCGGATGGACGGCCGCGGGTCTAACCACCAATTTGGTTGATGGCCTGCAGAGGAGACGCCTTAGCTGCCCTTCGAGAAAATTGAATCCTTCCCGGCCCATTGGTAGCCCGCTCGTGTTCTGGTCTGCCTAAATGCTGACCAACCTACCTGATAACCTACCTTATTACCCCGTCGTCCCTGCCCCCCCTCCCCCCTCGAGCAGGTGACGCAGCCGGACCCCGCCCAGCCGCTCCGGCCCCGGCTGCCCTCCCCCGCCGTCTCCCGAGTGGCCACCCTGTTCGTCCAGGAGCTGCCCCGCCCGGCTGCGGAGCTGGAGGTCATCAAGAACTACCCGCCCAGTGACCCGCGGGTCGGTTCCGTCGGTGCATCGAATGAAAGGGGCTTCTGTTCCTCCCTCCAAGCAGCGCTTCATTGCACATGGCGGGGTTTTTAGCACATGCCTTTATCTGAAATACGTCATTGGTCGTTCTCGGATATGACAACCCAGCTGTTGAAGTGCTCGCTGACCACCTGAGCCTGAACGAAGTCGCTCGTGACCTCGCAACTGGTGGACAGTACATGCATGGACCCAACCACCGGGGCATCTACTTGATCCGAACGAACCACGTCAAAACACACCTTCCCAACGGTGCTGTGCACGCGGATGTATGTACGTACCGCGGATGCACGCATATGCCTACGGTATGCAGGTGGTGGCCATCCGGCGGCGGGACCGGGTGCTCCGGCGCATGATGGACAAGATCCAGGCGCAGCGGGCGGCGGTGGCGGACATTTGATGATGACGGATGAGTGTCACTACCATCCAGGGTGTGCGTGCCGCCTCTTTGAGGGGCATACATGTACCTGCTGTCCATCTCGAGGACCTACCGCTGTGTGGAATTGGATTATTGCGGCATCACAATCAAACAATCAATGAACCTTCATTCCCACGCATCCATCCATCGATGCTATATGGGCGGGCGGGCGGGGGGCAAATGGAGCCGGGCCGGCCGACCTTGCCCGCCCTCGCTCTCAAGCTACGGGCAGCTGACATGACGAGGTTGCGTCGTCGGACTTTACGAGGTCGGGGACGAACAGGGACAAGGAACGACAGACGGACGCGTCTGGGTAGGTCCATGGGCGATGGCGGACGGACGGACGAGTGCTCTGGCGGGCGGAGAGGGTTGTCCACGTACGGAGCTCAATGTTATTATGAAGGATGTTACAGCGGACCCGCGGGCGGGACATCGGTGACAGCCAAAGCTTCCTCACCATACATTGCATAAACGAAACTGCGCCAGCCACCATGCATGCATGGCTGTTGTGATCGAAGTCATGACCACACGTTTTACAATAGGTTTATTACAATTTGATGTCATTGTAGTTTAAGATCGTTGTTAGCCATGCATGCAAGGTTACGACAATACAACTATCCCCCCTCCAGCCAGCGGAAGCGTCCTCGCTGCTGACTGCTTTGCCTGTGCGTGCGCGAACAGCTTTGAGTTCCGGGTGCAGATCAGGAGTAACGGGAAGTGCCTCGCAGGTTCCCAGCGGTTGTGCTCAGCTGTCCATCCCGAGGACCGCTGTGTCACAACTCACCATCCCATGCATCCATCGATGCTATTGGCGGGCGGGCGGGTCGGCGGCGAATATGGAGCCGGGCGGACGGACCTTGCCCTGGCTCTCTAACTACGGGCAGCTGATATGACGAGGTTGCGTCGTCGGAGTTTACTAGCGGGAACCGCGGTTGATTTGCGAACAGGGACAACGAACAACAGACAGACGCGTTGGGAAGGTCCGTGCGTGGGCGACAGCGGACGGGCGAGCGAGTGCTCTGGCGGCGGCGGAAGGTTAGTTGTCCACGGAGCATGCAAGCGGGCTCAATATGTCGAGCAGGGTCACTAGCGAGTTGCTTGCCAAGGAAGATTTCTTCCGGCCCCATACCTTGCCTTGACAGACAGCAGGACGACAGGGAGCTATAATCTTGAAACCCGCGCCATGTATACGATCGACACACGTGGTATACACGGTATGACACACTTGCGCCCTTGATACTCATTGTTACACCGGTGTCCGCTCAACCTGCCGTGTGGCTAGTGTAGCGCCCTTGACACACTCACAACTCGGGCTAGCTGGGACATGACTGCAGACCTGATCATGAGCTGTGAAAACGGCATGTTACTCCGTAAGCCACATGCCCTCGGGTCCGTCGGTAGCTCGGTTCCCCTTATCCCGTCGTCCCAGCGGTGATTCGGTGCGTGTGTGCACGATAATGGAACGCTTAAAATGCACAAAACTACAGCAATAAGGACAGACAGTACGTACGTAGTATGGATATCACACGCTCCTGCTGCTGCAAGGGAATGCGCCCGCCCGAGCATTCCTGTAGCCGCCGAGTATGCACCAAAATCGTCAAACCGAAACACAGAATGGAAACGGACCACGCACCCGAAATGGAAATGAACCACCCTCAACCGTTTGGCGTCAGTGCCGACGACGTGCCGCACGCCACTTTTCCAAGCCGCGCATCACCAAGTGATCGTGCATTCACATACACATGTGTCCCGCGCACCACCCGTCTAGCGCGCGCGGCGTACACCCGCCGTCTTGTCTTCAGCGAGGTATTGATTTCCGCACTTACAACTGCCAAGACCGACAGACGCGACTCGAGCGACGGCGACTCGAGCTGGTCCGCCTTTCACTACTGCGATATACGTCGTCGTGCGGGTGCATGTGCCTCGCTGTATGTTCTGCCCTGTGCAGGGACTTCGCGACGTCGCTACGTAGCTAGGTCACGATGACCTCTTTGTGCGTGGGGCCCGCTATAACATTCGATTCGTCAACTACGTCAACTCATCAAGCAAGCCAGCAACGACAGACTCTATCTGTCACGTCAATGTTTAATCACAGCAGGGCTGACAAACTCTGAAGTTGCATACGTATACAGCACCTCCGCAAGCATGCACAAACCTAGCCACATACGGCGACATCTAGCACGCAATGAAGAGGATACGAACATTCCCCGCCGGCAATGAACACGTGGAACACCGTGCTATGGCCATCATGCACGTCCATAAGCTCGCTCGCTTTACTTGCCAGCAGAGTGTGGAGACACAGCGCCAAATCTGTCCATCCATCCGTCCGTCCGTCGGCACATATGCCGCATACAGCACAATCCGTCAAGCAATGTTGGACTGATCCCCAGCTCACAGGCCATTCATGTTTCAGCGAGGGGTTGCTAGGGGATGTCGGTGCGTGCGTGCCGGGTTGGTGAGGTAGGCGGCGGGCGTTAGCACCCTAGCAATACGGACTTATCGGATAGGGGTCTGACCGGCGTGAAAATGCGGCGAGCGAGTCTGTCAGGAACTCATCGTCAGGTATTCAGGATTTGTCCGCTGTACCAGATTTGCTTGCGTGGATGGATGACTGTTGTAACCAGGCAGCCCTTACTGTCTGAGGGGCTGCCGGATCTGTAACACAGCGCGGCCAAAGGCTTCTCGAGATGCTGTGCACGCAGGGTCATTGTTAGGGTCTTATACTGTAACCCAGCGTCACACGATCGGCGGCGGGGCTTGGGGGGTCCCCAATCTGTTTGGTAAAGTCATCATAATCAGGCACTACATGCACAACCCTGTTCGTAGCCTTCCGTTTTGATGTAGATGCGGGGGCCCCCCGGGGGGGGCGCACCCACGGGGGGGGGCGCCGCGTTCACAGGAAGCGTATCATAGCTGCCGGGTGCAAGTCTAGAATGTCGAGCTGGCCCGCGATTCGCCCGTCTGCATATACAAGAATGATGAATTTGGCAAGTAAGGGGGGAATGAATGAATGATACAGCAAGCTATGTCGATCAATATGAAATATGGATATGTAACTGATGGTGTGATGCATGCATGCATCACACCATCAGTTACATATCCATATGGTAAGTGAACGGGCATATGAAACCTACACGTTACGCTGATCAACTTCATCTTTTCCAGGTTGACAGCGAGTCAACCCATGCATGCATGCACGTACAGATGTCCTTCATTAAATACAGCTTAGATAGGTGGGGGCGGGGTAGCGATATTATTGGCCTTCAGAAGTGAGCCATCTTTTGCGGCGGTTCGACATGAATGTTCGTGCTTGTTCCAGTACTACATGCATACATCGTGCGGGCCTGCATGCATGCGCAGCCGGGTAAGTGTCACACGCATCTTCACGGGCAGTGTCTTCACAGCGGCTGTCATACACATATGCATGCATCTGCATACCATGTGCAACACGCACGACAATTCAGCAAGGTTGGAATTCCTCACGCGCAGCTGTGCGACGAATTACATGCTGTCCTACCAGGCTTGCTATCTTCCTTGGCGGGAGGTTCTACAAGCTTAGGTATGTACCTCTCAAACGCGCAGGAAAGTTCGATGGATGGTCAGATCTTTTCTGCTGCGGCAGCTCCAAACCTTCTTGTCACCTTCTTGTCACCACACCCACGGGCACCAATGCATCACCGATGGCGATCAGAATCGAACCCGTACCCTTAGATCTTTTCGACCTGAGAGTGTATTTAAGTTCTTTCAATGGTCAGAACATGGTTTCAGTTGTATGCGAATTAGTTCTTATACCGTCAGAACCTGACTGCAGAGTCAGTTCTACGATTTTGAACTTTTTTTGGCCGTTCGAACTTTGGTTCTTAAGATAGCAAGCCTGTGTCCTACCTAGGAGCGAGGCAATACGTACGTGAGCATCTAATTCTGGCACACGACACAGCGAGACGAAGCACCTCACACCTACGTTACCAGCAGGCTGCACATACAGTGCGTGAATTGTGTGCCGCGTGGCTTGCGGGCGGCGGCAGGGGATTGGTTCAGAGATATTTGACTACGTAGGTTGGGATCGAGCAATCGCGACTGTTGTCTTGCATGTGGGCACCGTCGAACATTTGGTGCAAACATGGCACGTCATGATGATAATCATATCATTTGGCGCTCGTTTGTGACGCATTGTAATGATAGATACGGCCCGTATGTATGGAACGACCGGATGGACCCTACAAGGAACGACCGACCCTACACGACAGCTCTGTCTACTCTGTCCAAATATCATGAACTATATATACACACAAATATGAGCTGGGTGTGTCCAGCAAGCCAACCAGCAGGACATCACGCAGGGTATGCACAGTGTGCATACACACATACATCCAGTGAATAGCAAGGTCAAGGGGGTGTGTCGCTGCTGGATGCATGTATGCCGACCCACGAGCCAACCTACCTTTGCAGCGGCCAGCCCGCACACCGGCAACGCAATAATCCAGCCATGGGCTATCCCAGCCACGGGCGAGCCAACGAACTCACACAACGGGCCATCCCACGGGCAGGCCAACTAGGCCGACCCAAGGGACAAATAATAGAGTAATGAGAAATTCCAGTTCGCCATTAGGCGATCTGCGGTTGCAGCTCGTGATTTTGGTATCATTTTCGTTCCACTCACATGTTAACTCGTTCATATCAGTCTAGCTGTCCTTGCTTGTGGGTCGTCTATATACATCTGCACCGCCTAGCGATAGATAGATGGTCCGGGTTTATCGGTGTACAAACTCGTGTACAAACACCGACCGTGTATTGTACGGATTGTCCGTATATACATTATATACATGGTCTTCAAGACTATGGACGTATGTATGTATATATATACCAGATGCATGCATGAACGAGCGAGCGATCAGATAGAACACTCTACCCGCTCCAGGATACTCGTAACCTGCCTGCGCGCTCCCGCCTGCTGCCGCTCCCACTTAAAGAGCTTAAGTCTAATAGTATTGTTAATATTCATAGTAATACGCTGGGCAAACCCCAGCTTGCATTAAGGGGGCAGGGGCGGTAAGGCTTGCTGAGCCACTACGACGCTACCACCGGGGAGTATCCACACACGAACATTAACCAACGGACCAATAACAGAGCCCCAAGCCTGAAGAAGACCACGACGCGCGTTACAACGAACTGGGATCCTTGACTTGCCTTGTCGGTCCCGATATCGGTGGAAGCGTCGTGTTCGGTGGAAATCGTCCGGCAGCAGCAGGTGGCGGCGAAGTCGATGAAGTCGATGTAGTCGATGACCACGATCTAGTAAGGCTGCAGTGCAGTAGGGGCGAGCGGGACGGAAGGGGCGGAAAGGGCGGAAAGGGCGGTGCAAGGCAAGGTCAGTACATAATAACAAGTAGGGGGTCGGCTTCCTTGAAGCCGGAAAAAGGGCGGGGGCCCCCACAATCCGTACAGGCCGCTTGCTTTACAACGGAAACTCTGTTACCGCGCAAGAGTGTGAGAGAGTGAAAGGGTGCCATTGAGGGTGTCGTTGATGTTGAAGGTGGATCGGCGTGCATAGATTGAGCAAGGTAAAGCAGGTAGGGTAGCCGCCCCGAAACCTACGCGCCGCCTCATCGCATCTGCATTATCATCGTAACGCTAGACGCCTCTGCACTACCACATCCGTCTGTCAAGCAGATATCAAAAAGCAAGCTTGAAGCATTCTTGTTTTTCCGTGAAGCTGTAGTTGTATGTTTGGTCCGTCGGCAAGCATGCAGCCCTTCAGTTGCACGCCCGCAGCAGACGTGAATCTCTAAAGTTTGCCATCAATAGTTACATAGCAAATATAAGGCAAAACAGGGTGCGAAAAAGCCGCGGTGAGACCCGGACTTCGGCCATCGGAACTGGAGAATTTGTTGGTACTCGGTATGCTATCCCTTTGCATTTTGAAACTTTGATTCAATACATATTGTTGAATTGTATTCATCTGGCAAGACAGAAAGGCAAATCTTGATGTTGGTGGCATCTTGATGTTCAAACACCAGAACACTATGGAAGTTCAATTTAGCACGCGCCACCTGCCCCTAATCCAAGTATTCATCACGCGGCACCTGTTGCAACAAACATGAGCGCGAGAGGCGTTGGGTGGATGTTGACTCGGGTCCATGGAGACCGCGGAGCTTTACTTTGACCGTTTGTGCGCAAAGAATTTTTTTCAGCCAAACCAAAGTTACATTGCAATAGAGGACAATTAACATGACAAACTATGCGAATTAGTTTAGCGGATAATGAACGTTTTGCCGTTACCCACGGACACAGGGACCCACGGACACACGGACACACGGACACACGGACACACGGACATGGGCAATCCTAGGGGGCGGGGCCCCCCGAACGCGCTTCGCGCTGGGGCCCCGCTCAAAAAATGATAATCATTAGCCAGAACTCCTACTGGGTCGTCGAGCTAATGGGGACAAGTAAGGGTCGGCTTACTTGTGCTCGAAGCCGAAGAAGGGCCCCTACAATCAATCCGTATATACAGGCCGCTGCTTTACAACGAAAACTATATTACCGCGCAAGAGTGCGTGTGAGAGAGCGAAAATTAGATTTTAGGTTAATCCGAAAATATGGTTTGCAGACGAGTTAACAGCCGTGCTTTGGTACGGGTACGGCAGAGGATGGGCCGTACTGTGACCACCGCTTGCGAGCCGCGCTGGGTTGAGCGGTAAATTGTTGCCGGTTTAGACGTCGCGCCTTGCACTTCACGTGAGGAGCCTTGGCGCTACAAATTAGCGAGATTAACGTACTCTGACCTCTAGAGCAGTGTGGACAGACAGACATGCTCGCGTTATTCGGAGGCCTTTGTTTTCCCGCCCGCCCTCCCCTCGTCTTAATGTCGTTCTTTCCGCCGTTCGTAGGCGATTTGGTCAATAGGTCGTTTCCCAGGTTCTGGGGGGTGTATGCGCTTAGGACATCGCCGGTGCGGCGGCCTACGCGCGTGTGCAGGTGCTCGCCTTGTGTTACGTAGTGTGGTGCGGGACAGTGCCGGTGGCGAGCCCGGGCGAGTGCCCGGCAGTTTTTCCCCCTTTCCTTATTTGCACTTCCCTTCCTGGGAAACTGTGACGTGGGTTTTCAGTTATTTCGGTAATGGTGTGAATTGGTTTGCGTCTGATTGCATGGCGAACTCGACTCAAAGGGTGCCATTGAGGGTGCCGTTGATGTTGAAGGTGGATCGGCGTGCATAGATTCAGCAAGCAGGTAGGTAGCCCCGAAACCAACCAGCAGTACGCGCCGCCGGCAACGGCGGTCACCGAGTCGGCATTATAGTATATATAGTAACGCTGGACGCCTCTGCAATACCACATCCGTCTGTCAAGCAGATGATCACAAAGCATGCTTGAAGCATTCTTGTTTTGCCGTGAAACTGAAGTTGTTTGGTCCGTCGGCAAGCATGCAACCCTTCTATTGCACGACCGCAGCAGACGTGACCATCCAAAGTTTGCCATCAATAGTTACATAGCAAATGTAAGGCAAAAACAGCGCTGCAGGATGCGACAAGTAGGGGTCGGCTTCCTCGAAGCCGGAAAAGGGCGGAGCCCCCTATAATCCGTACAGGCCGCTTGCTTTAGAACGAAAACTCTATTACCGCGCAACAGTGTGAGAGAGTGAAAGGTTACCATTGGGGGTGTCGTTGATGTTGAAGGTGGATTGGCGTGCATAGATTCACCAAGCCCAAACACGTCGGCAGCCCCGAAACCATCCTGCAGTACGCGCCGCCGGCGACGGCGGTCACCGTATCGGCACTATGGTAACGATAGTCGCCTCTGCACTACCACATCCGTCTGTCAAGCAGATGATCACAAAGCAAGCTTGAAGCATCCTTGTTTTGCCGTGAAACTGTAGTTGTTTGGTCCGTCGGCAGGCCCGCAGCAGACGTGAACCTCTAAAGTTTGCTATCAATAGTTATATAGCAAATGTAAGGCAAAAATGGGGTGCGAAAAAGCCGCGGTGAGACCCGGACTTTGGGCCATCGGAACTGGAGAATTTGTTGGCACTCGGTACGCTATCCCTTTGCATCTTGAAACTTTGATTCAATACATATTGTTGAATTGTATTCATCTGGCAAGACAGAAAGGCAAATATTGATGTTGGTGGTATCTTGATGTTCAAACATCAGAACACTATCGAAGTTCAATTTAGCACGCGCCGCCCATTACTAATCCAAGTATTCATCACGCGGCACCCGTTGCAACAAATATGAGCGCGAGAGGCGTTGGGTGGATGTTGACTCGGGTCCATGGGCGGAGACCGCGGAGCTTTACTTTGACCGTTTGTGCGCAAAGAATTTTTTTCAGCCAAACCAAAGTTACCTTGCAATAGAGGACAATTAATATGACAAACATAGCGAATTAGTTTAGCGGATAATGAACGTTTTGCCGTTACCGGACACACACACACACACACACACACACACACACGGACATGGGCAATCCTAGGGGGCGGGGCCCCCCGAACGCGCTTCGCGCTGGGGCCCCGCCCAAAAAAGCCGCGGTGAGACCAGGACTTGGGGCAATCGGAACTGGATAACTTGTACGACATCGACCCCGGATTGGGACTTCTGCGCCGGCGGCCGCCGGCTGTACTTCGGGACCCGCCGATCCGGCCGGGATCCGCCTATGGCCTGGCCGGACGGAGGGCATCGATCCGGTGGTTGCGCCGTACAGTCGTACGGTCGGAATGCTGGGGCCGGAGGACGTGGCGCTTGGTGGCATCTTGATGTTCAAATACCAGAACACTATGGACGTTAAATTTAGCACGCGCCGCCCATTCAGAAGTCCATTATTCACCACGCGGCACCTGTTGAAACAAACCTCAGCGCGAGAGGCGTTGGTTCAAGACGTGGACCTGGGTCCATACATGGAGACCGCGGAGCTTTACTTTGACCGTTTGCGCACATACATATTTGTCAGCCAAACCAAGGACACCTTGCAATAGAGGACAATTAACATGGCAAACATTGAGACTTAGTTTAGCGGATAATGATTTTTTCGCCGTTATCTCACGGCCCACGGCACACGCACGGCGAACACACGGACAGGGGCAATCCTAGGGGGCGGGGCCCCCCGAACGCGCTTCGCGCTGGGGCCCCGCCCAAAAACACTGGCATTTCGTCCAAAGATCGGCGGTTCGAATCCCGGCTCCCTCCCCGCAACAATGCGATTCGATGGGTGTGGCGAGATTTCCAAAAACGCGCGCTACCAATTTAACATTTTAAAATGCTAACAATAACAGTCGGTAATAATACAACAGTTTTAGTACTAAAACTGATACTTCTAATAGTATTACTAATACGACTACTAATACGAAAACGTTCACTAATGCGTTCTCTCATTGCTCGTGGGGAGGTGTTGCCAGCCTGCCTTCCGCGTTGAGCTGTGCATGGCATTACGCTTTGCATGGTCGTGATCGTGGACGCAAATACTGAATCAATATGTAATTGACAGATCGATGGACGGAGATGTACAAACATCGTTCAGCAAGCGTGCTATATATAGAAATAATTGTACCTCTGGTGTTGTAAGCCAGGCTAACAACAGCCCCGAGTCATGCATCCCGGGTTACGCCTTTGTGCTTACGAGTCTCCTCCGTCCACTACTCCATGGCGCTCGTGATCATCCCGCTGGGGTAGTCGTTCGTCATCAGCCTTGTCCGTCAACAACCGAAGATACTCGACGACGTCCTGGTGGCCGTTCTCACTCGCGATGTCCAGAGGGGTCCTGCCACCCTGTGTATACGGCGGTGGTGAGTGCGTAGGTGGGCTATGGATATTGAGCTTCTGGTTCATTCCGTCTTGTCCTTGGACAGGCCAGATCTACTAAGTGTAAGCCCGGTGCGTGCCTGAGCATCCGCGGGATGAGCCCTAAGGTCCTACACTACGTAGATAGCCCAGACGTGGTGGAGGTTGGCCCCGTCGGCGGACAGCTGACAGCGCGCCTTGGTAATCATACCGCATACAAAACCCACACAACCACATACAATAATAATAACAGGGGAGTCCGCGTCTCGTTTTTGCCGCCGTATGGAAGGGTAATGGGGTGGTTTAGGGTCGACAAGTAGTGCCACCATCATCGGATCCCTATCCGTTCGTTTTAGTATATAAATATCATTGCCGCCCGTCGGTAGGTCAAACCCACCCTCCTACCGCCCCAACCTGGCCTAGGCCCCCTACGTAGGTACCCACTACTCACTCCGTCCAACCTACGTAACCGATAAATAATGTTACACGCAAAGCGCTGGCTGCGTACGTGCCAGCAGCTAGGTATCCAGACACGTTTCCCGCAGCCGCAATTAAGATTGACGTACGTTAGTACATACCTTCTCCGCCTTGTCCATGTCCGCCCCCACGGACAGCAAATGCTTGACAACGTCCAAGTGGCCGTTCTTTGCCGCTAAGTAAAGTGGTGTTTCGTCGTCCTGTATGCATGTAGATATGTGAGCAAATGAGTGTGAGCAGCGGATGGTGCAGATGAATAATGAAATTACTTTACAAGTTAGTGCAGGGCTGGAAGGAAATATTTTGTAACTTCGCGCAGGTAGGGTTCCTGGGAATTATTTTTTGAATTCGCGCAGCCGCCTGTCAATACAAATCGTTGGCAATGTGCTATCTGCAGCTACAGGTTAAGGCGACAATAAAGAAACAGACATTTGTAAATAAGGGGGCAACCAAACACTTAAAATAACTATCGACACGACGTACATATATACTGACGGGGCTCCCAAAGCGAGGGGCGGCGGTGGAGAAGGGGAGATACTTTCTTGCAGTTTCGCGCAGGCCTTATACCGCATGCGTTAACATTATGCAAGAGCAACGAGCTGATCGATGGCCCGAGGGCGGAGGGGCGAACTCACGTTGCAGTAGTTGCAGAAGCAGGGTGATGACAATAGCGTAAGTACTTACACGGGCCACCATCGGCGATGGCAATCAAGAACGCACATAAACGGGCCACCAACGTCGAACCCATTTGCATATGATTTTGTTACTTAACGTCATTCACGCCCATCCGTCAAAACCGACCTATCTACCTCCTCCGGTCTCCACCTGGGGCACGACGTATTGTTGCCCACTCACCCCAAAATACGTACGTAATCGTCACTATCGAAGATAGAGCAACGTACGTTCCAGCAGGTTCATATCCTGCCACAAATATATGTACCCGCCGCCGCAAGTAATAACCATGTACGTACTGACCTTATTCGCCTTGTCCTTGTCTGCCCCCACGGACAGCAAATGCTTGACAACGTCTAAGTGGCCGTTGTAGGCCGCCAAGTGAAGCGGTGTGTCGCCGTTCTGCATGCATGCAAGCAAGTGAGTGGGCTACCGTACGTGGGCGCGGGCCAGCAGGCCAGGTGGATGCGGCTGGAGGGGAGTAGGTTTTGACTGAGGGGCGGGAACGACATGTATTACTCATCAAACGAATCATACCTAATGGGACTCGATGACAGCGGCACTAACTTGAGGTACATTCTTCTGCTGCTAGCCTTTGCCCATCGACCGTGAGTTCGGACCTTCTCCCTCGATCGCACGAAGGGGCCCGCCCTCCGGCTACTCTTTGCGTTCAGTTAAAATGGGTATGTACGGAGAAGCCGCTAGGCACAACCGACAACATTCATACCGTATTGCGCTAAATTTAATTGACATGGACTTTGAAGCGTAACTTTTTGCCCCAATTGATAAGCCGGAAATGATTGAACCCCCAATTGACATATGGCGGGTTTTCGGCCCCATTTGACATCCACCACGCAAAAGCGCGTCCAAAGCCTCTCAAACTGACTCGAGACTACAGTAATGATCCATATACTGAACAGGAAATAAGTCTGGGCCAACAAATCCTATATCCTTCTTTACTTACAAAGCACCTAAGAAGCGCTGCTGTGCGGTGAGGCTTTGGCGCGCTTTCGCCCCCATTTGACATTTTGCCAGCGGATTTTTAGCCCCATTTGACATGGCCGAAAAACGGCTTTCCCCATTTGACAAAACGTCATATAATTTAATTATGTCAATCAAATTTAGCGCAATACGGTAGCTAGCGTCATCATTCATTCGTTTGGTCCTTCGTTTAAGGACGTGTAATCCGCCGCCGCCACGCACTCTGCGGAGCCCCATAATCGTTACGAAGCTCAACATTACTCCAGCAGACACATTTCCCGCCGCCGCAAGTAATAACCATGTACACACTGGTAAAAGCTCCTCGCGCTCCATCCTTCAAGCAACTCGTCTGCAAAAAGTATTACGTCGAACAGTGCATGCGCGCGGGACCTTCACCTTCATGGCACTTTCAACGTACCACCGCTTCCCCCACCTCCCCCACCTCCTCAGCCTCCCCCCCAGCCCCAAGCACAGCAACAGCTACCGCTCGATCCTACCATCCTACCACCATCCCCACCGCCTCCTTCACTCGCTTATCTACTTAGATTAATTTTTCGGAGTAATTTGTGAGACTGCACACAGAAGCACTGATCCGCTTGGATAATTACATGGCTAAACCGGAGAAAGGACGCCCATTGAGCCAACATCATCATGGCTGGCGGCTCGAATGAGGGGACAACCTAAATGGTAGATTGTTTACCGTAGTTGCCGGATAAATAATCTTTGCAGGTGCTTGCTTACTGGGTACGTACTAGCTTACTGGATGATTTCGATTGACTTTTGTTCACAACTTCCCGATGGCGTCAAGTTGCATTGGTATTTTACGGTGCGTGGGCGACGGATTGCGGCTGCTGGCTTGTTCCTGACTGGATGGCCGCCTGTTGGTGCGTACATGTTTCGCGCAGAATCGCGCGCGCGCCGCCGGGCGGGGCCCCGCCAGCGCCGTGCAGGCAGGGGGCGGCAGAAAGCCGAGACGCTGCAAGGCCGCATGCACACGCACATGTAATATAGGAGCGAACCGTGCGCACGGTCCAGCAGCCATCCGTCCGCAGTACGCACACATACACATACATGGTATATATATGGTATATATATATTTTATATATATATATATATACATGCATGCAAACATTTGGACGGGGTTACATGTGTGAACTGCAAGTGCATTCCTTCGATGAAAATTCACTCACACTCAGCACTGGCAGGTCCTTGTCCACCCCCGCCGCCTCCATCAGGACCTTGACGACTCCCACATGGCCCTCTTGCGCAGCGATGTGGATGGGCGTCCGGGTGTCCTGAAAAGGGTTTAGGGTTTAGTGATGACAATTGCTTTTCAGAGCAGTGCCAAGCCTTCGACACACATTCATCGGCCAGCAGGTGTCATAATACATTTCACAGCTCGATAGTATATGTCTCACCTCCTGGCCATTTACCACCAGGGAATTGGCACCCTCGGTGACCAGCGACTTGACCTCGTCTGTGTCACCAACTGGAGCTGCTGCCAAGAGCCGCTCTTCGAACTCCTCCTTGGGCAGCAAGCTGTCCACTCCCAGCTTCCTGGCCAGGCTCAGCATGTGCCGCCGGTGAGCACCCGCCGCGCGCACCAGGTCCTGGAGCGCCTCCAGCAGTGCCGTGGGCTGCAGCTGATCTCGCTGCTTCCAGTAAAAGTACGAGTACACGGCCCAAATGCGGTCGGCCTCGTCCAATGTATGGTACATCCCCGTGCTGGTCTCCTCCAGGTATGACAGCAGCCACTGTTTTGTTGGGGCCTCAACCCAAATCGGCTCGCTATTCCAAATGTTTACCGCCATCTCAAACAGGCGTGCGACACTTTCGTCTAGTCCATCTGCCAGCTGTATGTATGCCGCCGCCATCAACGACCGTTGCCAACGGTTTCAAAATCTGATCCAAACGACCACCTGCCTCATCACCCAGAATTCTGATGTAAATGTTTGATGCGGTACGGTCGTCCTTGGACTTCAACATGGCGTCCACGAGCATGCCCAGCCAGGCCTCCAGCGACAGCCAGTTGCACAGCCGCTCCGAGCGGCCATAGCGTGCCATCCGCTCTGCCAGCGTCCATACCCGGTTGAAGTATTCGTGCCTCGCCACCAACTGGCGGGCTAGTAGAGAAGTGATCACATCCGAAGCTGCTGCCGCACTTGGTGACGAATTCTCTCCCGCCTGCTTCCTCAGCCGACGGGCGACGTTGCCAAGTAGCGCATACACAACCCCATCTGTCGGGATCTGATTGAAGGACGGTATGATGACCATGGTGCGTGCTCTCATGTAGAAAGCTCTGCTGCGCATGATCTCCACCATGGGTGATGCGCTGTACTGGGGGACGCAGCACCAGTCAATCCAGATGTACTGCATTCCGCTGTCACGCATCAGGCACTCCAGCACTGTGCATAGCTCTGTGAACTGGAGCTGCTGCATGGGGGAGAATCCGTGGTCCAGTTCCTTCGGCTTGGGGTGACCCCACCTCCAGCTGACCACAACTGTATGGTCCCATATGTCATCTGTCACATCTGAGTACGGCACGTCGACGCGCGAGTGGGTAGGCACGTCCTCGTAGACCTCCAGCTTGGCCCACTGAAGGACACTTGCAATCTTCAGCAACCGCAGAGGGGCGGCCTTCACTTCTGGTGGCATCCCAGTGTGTAAGTCCACCACACAGTCAGGCAGGTCATCCAGTTGATACAGCCACCGGAGGTTGCCCTGTCGATAACAGTACACATACAATTGCACATTGATGTGTTTGCCAACTGGTCAACGAACGCTGAACCCTTACACCAGCAGCAGCTTACATACAAGCAGTGCCTGTCGGCACGGGTGGCTTAGTCCCCCCCTCTTGGGTGTTGGCACATACAGGAGAGGGTGACGTGGCCTTAACCGCGGGCTTAGCATGAATAAGCCTTAATCTTAAACTTGTTTGAGCATAACCTTGAGCTTAACCTTAGAGGCGCTGGTTTGACGTTGAACTGGGTCCATGGAGACCGCGGAGCTTTCCTTTGACCGTTTGTGCGCATACAATTTCTTTCAGCTAAACCAAAGATACCTTGCAGTAGAAGACAATTAATATGTCAAACCGTGCCAATTAGTTTGACGAGTAATTAACGTTTTGCCGTTACCCACACGGCACACACACGGCGTATGGCACACGCACGGACAGGGGCAATCCTAAGGGGGCGGGGCCCCGTCATGTACGGGTCACCCTGCGTGCGTACCGCAACGAAACTGCCACGTTTGCCCACTCACTCCAGCCGACGTCAGGCACAATCCTTGTAAAGCGCCTCACATATACGTACGTGCCTAACGTGCCAGCAGCTAGATATCCAGCCACATTATTGCCCGCCTCCGCAAGTGAGAACCGCGTACGTACTGACCATATTCGCCTTGTCCTTGTCCGCCCCCACGGACAGCAAGTGCTTGACAACGTGCAAGTGGCCGTTCTTGGCCGCCAAGCGAAGCGGTGTGCTGCCGTCCTGCGTGCGGGCGATTGTGCATCATCAATCAAGCGCCAGCTACATACAGTCTATAGCATCCACTATTGATATCTTCCAAAAAAGGGAAATAGGATCCCGTTTCTGGCGTGTCGTCAGTAGCCAAGCAACCTTTGGCAGGGCAGATGTTGGGGGGCCTTCCGTGGTGCCAGGACATAAAACCGCCGAGGCAGGCCGAGAGCTATTTCTGCGTGTTTCGACAGCAGGGAGGGCCACTGCTACCACAGCTACGACAGGGATTCTCAGTCTTGCTTGATTGGAGGGCTGAAGCACGCTTTTCTGGCGCCGCGGATGCGTATGGCTGGGAAGGTTTACAGGATTTCGGGACACGGCATGAGGTAAGAGTTTGTTTTGGCGGTAGACAGGTGCATGATGCAGGAATTGCCCCTGCGCCAGCAGATTTCCAGGCCCTTTTGGTAGTCTGGAAAACAAGTTCTTTGCAGGTCAGCTTTATTTCCCGCTCTCCACAGCGTCAACTAATTGAAATCTCGCAGGTGTTTTGGGGGTCCGGGAAATATCAGAATTTCGAGGCTTTAGCCCATAATAAATATATAAATTATTCAAGATCGCAACACTGGTATAGACTCAGTGTTAGGAACTAGGTATAATACAAATGTACCTGGACTGGCCAGCATGCCCAGCAAGACACTGCAGAATGTATACCTCCAGGCGAAGTAGGGTTCACAGGCAGGACATATCTACACATATAGTCATGCATGTACCCCGCCGCTGCCGGCATCACGAACGTACCGACCTTGTCCGCCTTGCCCTTGTCGGCCCCCACGGACAGCAAGTGCACGACGACATCCAGATGGCCCTTGAGAGCCGCGCAGTGCAGCGGCGTTTGGCCGACCTGCACAATTGCATGCAAGTGTGTGCGACCGTTTGCACTTTATCAAGCGCCAACCGATTGGGGAAGTTAATGTGGCGCTTATCTAACGACTCCTCTATTATGCACAGATAGAGCAGCCGTCATAGCCTAGAGCCGCCGTCAAAGCCAGGAAAATGCTCGCCGTACGTCCGTCCATTGGCACTCCGCCGTCAAGGCCAGGCAAAAACATTGAACAGACGAATCCAACAAATGAAGGCATGTATGCATATAGACCATGGTGGGCGAAACATGAAGCCCTCCGGTCCCACAACAATCACTATTAGCTTACATCCTGGCGAAAGGCCCTATGGCATTCATACCCAGGGTAAACGGGGGGTAACCCCCGGGTACCTCCCTACGGGGCTGGGTGGGTAAACGTATCCCAGGGTAACCCCACGGTAATTCCTCACATGTAAAATCTGTTCATTTATGTGCGTGAAGCCCATGGTCGCCTAGTCCTTCATCTGTTGTAGAAGGAGGTGGCGAACTGTTTGCGCTGAAGGCCAATTCGTTTGACTGTCCAACAGTCCAAGTTGTACAATTTCGCTCCATCATGGCGGCCAGAACGCAAACAGTGTTGCTGATTGTTCTCGTACTAATGCAAATGAGTTACTTCCTATCACCTCAACTTAGGGCAAATATTGCTGTAATTGACTAGTGACAACTGAAACGAAACGGAAGCCATGCGCAAACTAAGTGAATTGTTTTGGGGATGTGTAGGATGATAGTGCCAAATCAAGGGTGAATGCTGCATGGTGTTTGAGGACACAATCAGTGGAGAGAGGCATTCCGGACCAGCTGGTCAGCAGCTTGAAACGTATTCTGTAAAATGACGGCCAATGCCTGGGTTACCCCCTCCGTTACCCCTGGGTAATGATGCTACCCCTACCCCTGGGTACAATTACCCACCCCCCCTTGTCACGAGGGTGGGTGGGTAACCATTACCCCCACCCTCACCCCCCTGGGTAATGGTTACGAGGGGGTTACCCCCCCTATAATGTCATAGGGAGGGAGCCGGTCTGAGGTTTTGGACAGCGGGGACTTCACCTGAACGATCGATACCCAGGCTGTTCTTGCACGTACAAAATGACACTTTAGACACTTCCGCCTTATGGACTCTCATCGATTGGCCTACATACGTACATAAATAGCTAGATGTCTCTACCGGTTTGCCTGTCGTTCATCTAGCTCGGTTTCCTACCTACCGACCCCTCCGTAGCCCATGATTCTGCGTGTACGTAATAATATACAGCGACCTGCACGGCCATCCAGCAGTTACCAACAATATTTATACCCCGCTGCCGCCGGCATAATATACATACGTACTGACCCCATCCGCCCTGTCCTTGTCCGTGTCCGCCCCCACAGACAGCAAATGCTTGACGACGTCCAGATGGCCGTTGCACGCCGCCCAGTGAAGCGGTGTTCTGCCGTCCTGAGTGCATACAAGCAGTGGTTGGGTGCGGCCGATGGCTTCAATGTGGCGCGCGGCGACGGCAAGAGCTACACCAGCATGCAAAGAGCAGCCGGAGGGCCCAGCAGCGCAGCAAACAGACTAAACAGACGTAGGACGTCGCGTGCGAGGTTTCGTTATATGTGGCGAATACACATGCGTAGGACGGCCTGATCATATATAATCACCCTTCCTGGCGGAGACGGAGCGGGTCTACCTTAGAATGCGTACAGGGAAAGTAGAGGCAGGTAGCAGTAGTCAATCGCACTCCGTCCCATATTTCTGTGGTTGTTGCAATTCGTGATACTGATGTATGTTAGAACCGAATGAAATGTTATGGAGTTGTATGTCGCCCCATGTTTTCTGACGCCCCCGCCCACGCTGCGTCCCCTGGTTTCACACTACGCCACGGAATTGGAAGATAAGGGCATGCACCACAGCTACATGCCTACCTCGTCCACGCAGTTGGCGTCCGCTCCCGAGGAAAGCAGGGTTGTGACGGTCTCTAAACGACCATCTCGCGCGGCCTCGAGTAATGAAGTTGGAATACTCGGAACATCCTGCGTGCGTGGTGCGTAACATATTTGGATTGATAATAAGCAAGTAGGGTTTTTTTTTAAGGTGCTGGTGAAAGATAGTAATCTGCTCGATAAACTCGCTCGTTGCCAAAGGCAACGGTCGTACAGACACCCATCCTCGAGTATTAGCGGCGGGGTTCGATTGCGAATGTATGAATGTCTACTCGTTTTCGTTAAGCACAAAGGCGTGACTCAACCGGGGATTACTCTGGGTTGTACGCCTACATGACTTACAATTTTACTACATATTCGACATGTATTAATATAGTATTTACAGATGCGATGCCTGCCTGCCTCCGTCCTAGGTGCAACAGACGGGTAGTGACACGTTTCATATACGGACAAATGTTTCCGTTTACATAGAAAGCCGTGAGCGCGGATGATCTATCTATCTCCCTCGTTTGTCCATCCGCTTAATCCGCTGTGATGCGTTTATGTTGCTGGGGTGGCGCTGCAGTGTGCGCGGCGGGGACATTTTATATAGCACGGGTCGACACGCGCAACAGTTGGCTAGATAGTTCAGCTGCTACGCCGTCCAAGTATGCATTAAACGGCGGAAACTTACATGCCACATGTATGCCGTTCGTTTGTAACACGGCGCGGCCAAAGGCTTCTCGAGGTGCATTGTAGGTTCTTATACTGTGACTAACCCAGCGTTACACCGACCCTTTGAGGACCTAGTCAATCAATAAGACCAGCAAGATAAATAAAACCATCTTACTCTGTCACCGTCGCCAGCAGCGACTTGAGTGCCAGGTGGTTCATCAGGCTTGCTCCAGCAGAACAATTTGCGGTACCAGGGGCGGCGAGCTCTTGTGTCGAGTGAAGAGGGCGGCGCCTACGTGCGGTCGTGGGGTGGGAAACGTTACATATATGACAGGCAGTCCGCAATAATTCGCAGCTGTTGAGGACACTCATCAGTTCCTCAACGAAACACGGTTCTCGCCCGCATTCCGCCAAACATTCAGGCAAGTGCATGTCCGTCCGCCGCTTTAGGCGGCTCGTCTGCCGTGTGTTCGCCCTTCAGGCCGTTCCCAAATCTACTTGACAGCAGATGAGCGGATTACTTGATCTACATGATCGAAGATTTTACCGGATGGCGTGCCCCGCCGCCCCTGGATGGCTGGGCTATCTTTCGGCTCTTATGTTTATGGTCTGATATGATATGGGTTATTATGCACCCCCAATCAACTAAGCAACTCGCATATTAACCATCACACAAGCAAGGCCGATATTCACCTCCACATGGCCGGCGGGATCAGGACTTTCGGCCAGCGGATCGGGATCAGGATTACTTGCGGACACATCCACCGCTCCAGGGACACATTCTGGGGTGACATCATCCGCCGGTTGACCGTCACGGCTGCTGTCCACTGCTGCCGCGCTCGCCGCAGTGTCAGCAGTCCCCCTTTCCACCGCGGTTGCGCGCCTTGAAACCTCGTCGCCTGTCATCAGTATATATATGCATGGACAAGTGCAAGATTAGTCATTCAAGAGTAAAGCGTATATGTATTATATAGCGAGCGAGAATGCAACTATGAAAAACGTATGAACATGTACTCGTCCTCGCATCGTAAGTATGAAGTAAGACAGATTGCTCCTGAACTACCTGAACCCAGCATCGCGGGCGTGTATGGCGGCGGCATGTGTCAATAACCATGCCCTCCACCTCACAAGTTGTCGGCCTGACGCAAGTAGCAAAATTCCTTTGGCAGGGCAGATGTTTTGGGCCAATAAATAAAATCTTCATTCGCAGAATGCCATGGAATATTCCTGCGTGTTTTGGTACTTATTATCTACAGTTCGACAGCACGCAGGGCCGCTGCTACTACTGATACCACAGTCACTACCGGCATTCATGAACAATATTAAAGGCGCCAAGAGTTAATAGCGCAGTGTTTAAGGCAAGGACTTTGTAGTGTACGTAGCTTGAACACACTTTCCTGGCGTCGAAGATCGATTACGCACGCAGATGCATATGGGAGTGTACCCGAACAATCGGGGACACGGCATGCATAAGGGTTTAAGTGTTACTGGCAGCAAACAGGTGTGCCGTCCAGGAATGTCTTCTGCGCATGCGAATTTCCGGGCCGGTTCGTAGTCTTGGAAATATGTGGCAGGCCTTGTTTCCTGTAAGACCTAAAGGCTAACCCCGCGGATGCGCAGGCACCGGGCTGACGTTCCCGGCCCCGCCTTTACAGCATCAAATAATAGTAAACCGAATCCCGCGGGATAACTTACAAATAAAATACCAAATGATATGGGTTATCTACGTACTCGTATACTGTAGCAATGAATAGCAAATTCTCAAGAGCAGTATACCAATCATTATTACGACCAGCACCGCGCGCCTCGGCGATCGTACGCAATAGCGGCCGATTTAGCCGATTATTAGCAACGATCTCGCCATAAAAAATCATTACAATAGTTACAGCGGCAGATACATTCCTTGCGGTCTTGTCCAGAGAGGGCGCTGCCGAAGCTTCGCCAGGCTGCGCTGGAGCGTGGATGATGCCGCGACAGCACTTGAGCTTGAGTCGTCTGCGCCTGCACTTTCCGTCGAAACCGTTCCAAACGCCTCCTGGGGGCCAATCGATCAACATGTCTATGAGTAGGCAGTAGTAGGGTTCAAAACCCTAGACGGGCTGTATCAAAGCATCGCCACTATCGTCAGGCTAGTCAGGCTAATCCTTGAAACCAAGGTTAAACCAACGTTAAACCATCAGTTGAGTCAATTAAATCGATTTGACCTAGCATTGGGCCTGTTGGGCCATTCATATATATAGAACCAAAAAGCTGGTTCAATGAACCTGGTTCAATAATTGGTTCTAATCCATACCCTAATGTTCCCTTATGGACTGCGGTTTCACCCATGCGCCCCTGCTATGCTGGATCTCCCTGGCAAGGGCTGCTGCACCCGCCCGTACCGACTGCTGGAACAAAGGCTTTGAAGGCTGGGAAAGGCGCGAAAGCTAGAATAATGACCCGTCAAGCTGCCCAACCACAGATAAATTGCATTAATAATTGCATCCTCACCAATTTTGCTATCTGCCAAGCTAGCCAAAACCTGTTGGTTACGAATGACATGCTCAAGTACCCCCTTACTCGAACGTTTTCAGTAAACCGTGAGCCCATAAAGCAGCAGGAGTAGCAGGAGGCATGCAAGGTACCTTGACAAGGGACAGCACGTGGTCTTGCTCAGCGCTCGCTACGCACGCCCCTGTAGCCCCTGTAGTTCCTGCTCCCGACGACGCCTGCTGAGCTCTTTGAAGCGGCGGACTGCAGCGCCGCAAGAGCTCCGACGGTTCCAAACCGTTACGATGCGCCATTTCGAGACAGCTGGCCAGGGATTCAGTCAAGCGTGATGACATTCGCAATCGATGCTCGGGCGCCAGCAGTTCCGTTCCGGCAGGTTGCTGCTTGTCATCAGGGACTGCCATGGCCTGCAACTGCTGCAGCAGCGAGCCTGTGGCTTCTTGCAGCAGGCGCTCTTCGTGCGCCTGTTCTGATGGGCCTTGCTGCTGCTGCGCGAGTCGCCGCTCCTGCAGATGTGCGACTTGGACGCACTGAACGACAGCCGAAACCAGTGGAATGGTGCGAACTCCCGAGGCGGCCGCGATGTTAGCCCATGCCCGGCAGCTTGTCAAAGACCGTAGCAGCCCCACTTGGCGGAGGAAATCGACGAAATCCTCCTGCAGGACCGCCTCAGACGCTGCTCGTAACATGCTCTCTGTTGGCGTATCGGCGAGAATTGAGAGGGCTTCACCCAGGTTTATCAGAAGCCGGCGCTTGGCGTAGGCAAGAGCACTTTTGCCGCAAGAATGCAGTGCAGCTGCAATGCGCCCAGCCGTCCGTAGCGTGTAGCACACGAAGCCCTCTTTGGCAGATGCAATCCTATTTCCGCCGTTAGCCCTTGCCGAACCAACACCGCAGCTGGCAGCGATAGTACCGGTAGCTGTTTCGGAAGGAACACCATTATTGCTGCTGGCAGGTGCGGCTGTTGCGACGAGTGCCTGACGCACGGCAGCATGCACCACATACGTCCCGTTATCTGCGCAGAACGAAACCATCCCCTTGCTTCGCAGCCGGTCAAGAACCTCCACTAACTCAGCAAATAACGTGTCGTACGGATCTGGCTGCACTTCACCAGCGACCGTTCGGGCATCAGGCTCCCAGTGTTCTATGTGTTCCATCTGGTGGTGTCCTCCGCAGCTGGCGGCGATGCTGACAGAAGCGAGATCTGCTGCATTTAAGCCACCCGGAAATTCCGCTAGCTGGTAGATGACGTCCCGCTCTTGCGGTAATAAGGCCTGTAGTGCCAAGTCGAACATCGACGAAGGAGATCGCCCGATTGGCTGCTCCGTTGTGCTTTCCATACAGCCTGCTTGTGGTTCGGCCGCCAACACGGCGGCTGAAGATGCTTGGAGCTGGCTTTCGCTGATGCGCCCAGCCTCAAGCCCCGAGGCCACTAGACGTGCAAGCAACGGACTGCCGCTGCAAGCTTGGGCCGCCGTCAAAGCCTGCTCTTGGCTGATTGATGGCGCCGCGCATTTTAGCAGACGGGCCAGCGGCTCAGCTCCCAGAGGCGGCATGCAAATCTCCGCGAAAGGGCCCGTGTCCTGCTGTAAATCAGTCGCGCCTGGGCCGACACTTGTCAGACTCTCAGCGACTGGGCCTGGCGGGGTGCTCTCGGCATAATGTGCCCTGCCCAGCTTCTGACCAGTGCTATGGAATGGCCTATCCTCCGGTGGCCAGCGATGCTCACTCGTTGCAATGACCTTCACACCTGGAATTTCGAGCATCTGCGGACGTGCATGGCGCGAGCACGTCCGCAGGGAATGGCATACAGGCGCAGGGCAATTGAACGCATTTAATCAACGCGCTCGTGGGTAGGTCGTCCGCAGGTCGATTTGCATATATGAAGGTTCACCACCATCGATGCGGTGATGCATGCCCGGTTCGTGCCATAACCATCGCTTTAAGGCTTTTACATGGTGCACAGTTTCTGCGTTTGAGTTGTAGTTGCGTTTGCGGTTACCGGTTGTCATCATTGTCTCCCTTCTACCCAGGCGTTTACGGCGGGGGACCATATATATGGATATTATATTATTATATTATTATATATTATATGGATATTATATGGATATTATATGGATATTATATATATATATATATATATATATATATATATGGATATTATAAGGATGTTCGATCGGTTCGTACGTGATATTGCTAAGCAAGGGCCGCCACAACAATACGTCGACGAAGCTGGCATGTATGCCCGCACACCTACTGCCGTCCGGGGTCCATGTACGTCGCGTTGTCCGAATATTTCGATGAATAAGCAAGTCGGCATGTATGTACAGCGCGCCCGGCACTATCCTCCCGTCCGTTCACCTGCTCAACCTGCGCACGCAGGTCGCCAACCGCGTTGTCCATCAACTGCTGGACGTTACGAAATACCAACAGCACTCCTCGAGGCCGGTTAGCACCTGCTGGCTCCAAGCCGCCATCGAATGGTGTTGGTGCAACCATCTCACGAAGAGTCGCTGTACTCTCCTGTGCGTGCATCCGTCCGTAAAAGATTAAAAATAATACACGAAATCAATAAAAGCGTACGTAGGTGTATATTCAACGGTCAGGAGGTATGCATGCCGGCGTCGGCGCTGCTGTGTGTATCTCTGTCACTAATCGATTAATCGCCGAGCGAGGCGAGGATCGATCGATTGCCCGCTCTAAATATGCACTTCATCTAGCTTTATTTGATCTAGCGAATACTTATACGTGATCTAGCTGATCTAGCGATAATGTTATTACGGTGTGTCATCATGCATAAGCGCTACCAATCCACCTTCATAAACATAGGGGCGGGGTACGCACCTGGTCCCTTCTGTCACCTAGTGTCGTTCGTAAAGTGCTTTCTAATATAACAGGGTCTCGGATTCCAGATGCGTCAACCCAGAAAGCCCCATCTGCGGGGAGAAGGGGGTGTCAAGGAGTAGTTGTAATAATCCGGTATCGGCTCAAAGTAATTAGGTCATCTAGTCCATCTAGTCAGTTAACGACAGCAGCAGGCATGCCAGCAATTATATTCGGCCTCACCACAAAGTAATCAGAGGACCATGGGTAGTGCAAAGCGTGCCAATTATGCAATGACGCAACGATATCTATCGCCCAACGAAATCAACACTCTACATACGCCTGGAAGGCAACCGTCCGTACAATCTTGCGCGCGGATCAATAAGCGGACTCCCATACATTAATAAGCCCATACACATATATACAGCGAGCATACACAAGGGCGTAACCTGACGGATTTATAAAAGATCATCTCCGTCCGTAATAGTCGGTGACACAACGTGTGTACAACACAGAAGCTGTTATGCAATAGCCGGATATATAGGCTATTGCATAAGGGTTTATGCCGCGGTTTTATATGATGCTATAGGACACCTTCAACCATCATCACATCGAACCTACGCCATACGAACCGAAGGTCCAAGGCGGTTGATCCTGCCAACTAAGGATCCCACCTCATCCATTCACCCGCACATCCGTAGAGACAGAGGGTTCAGCAATCGCCACCGATCTAGCGTGCGAATCTCAATCCATCAACTGTGATCTCAACTCCACATCTCAGCAGCTAGCCATAATCTCATGCTCCCGAACAATGTCGGGGGTCACCCTGGGACTCGAACCCAGGACCTTAAACCGCCTAACCGCGGTAGTGTCACCTGACCTGACGTTGTATACACATAGGGTATATCAGCCTGGATTGTCTTACCGTATAGATATCACGCTGGTCTAGCGCACCGTGGTAACAGGCGTGGCTGGTATGTATATGGTTTAGGGTTTAGGGTATATATACTAGTTGCGTTAGCACGGTCTATATACACGGCCTGGCTTGGCTATACACATCTAGTATATCTCGCATTTATCATGGGCGGCCTTTGCATGTCGGCGCGCCAGCAGGCTTACCGGGAGCTCCCTCTCTTGCGACCACCTGGTGGCCGACATCCACCGCCATCTCCTTTTTACCGAATCCGTTGGGGCCATGAATGTGGAGAAAGCGGGAAACTGGCGGCGTGCCACTTTCAGCCAGCCTGGCCACGTGCGGCTCGACTAGGACAGCGTCGTTTGGGAGGTATTCCTGGCAGCGAGCCGGCAGGTTGTTGGTTCCGGCGTGAGCGGCCGGTCCTGCATATATATAGCAAATAATTTATTCACTCCTCAGGAACGTATTAATCAGAGCAAAGAACCCAGCAGATCACTTGCCAAAGCATGCACCACGCTAACCACGCAATATCAATACGCTTTGCTTTGGGGAGGAAACCCATCATACAGGGATTTCGTTATGTCATCATAGATCCCTTGAAGGGACACCCGCGCATGGTCCCGTTTGTTCGTTTTTGGGCGGGGCCCCAGCGCGAAGCGCGTTCGGGGGGCCCCGCCCCCTAGGATTGCCCATGTCCGTGTGTGTGTGTGTCCGGTAACGGCAAAACGTTCATTATCCGCTAAACTAATTCGCTATGTTTGTCATATTAATTGTCCTCTATTGCAAGGTAACTTTGGTTTGGCTGAAAAAAATTCTTTGCGCACAAACGGTCAAAGTAAAGCTCCGCGGTCCCCATGGACCCGAGTCAACATCCAACCAACGCCTCTCGCGCTCATATTTGTTGCAACGGGTGCCGCGTGATGAATACTTGAATTAGGAATGGGCGGCGCGTGCTAAATTGAACTTCGATAGTGTTCTGATGTTCAAACATCAAGATACCACCAACATCAAGATTTGCCTTTCTGTCTTGCCAGATGAATACAAATCAACAATATGTATTGAATCAAAGTTTCAAGATGCAAAGGGATAGCGTACCGAGTGCCAACGAGTTCTCCAGTTCCGATGGCCCAAAGTCCAGGTCTCACCGCGGCTTTTTCGCACCCTGTTTTTGCCTTACATTTGCTATGTAACTATTGATAGCAAACTTTAGAGGTTCACGTCTGCTGCGGGCGTGCAACTGAAGGGTTGCATGCCGACGGACCAAACAACTACAGTTTCACGGCAAAACAAGGATGCTTCAAGCTTGCTTTGTGATCATCTGCTTGACAGACGGATGTGGTAGTGCAGAGGCGACTATCGTTACCATAGTGCCGATACGGTGACCGCCGTCGCCGGCGGCGCGTATTGCAGGATGGTTTCGGGGCTGCCGACGTGTTTGGGCTTGGTGAATCTATGCACGCCAATCCACCTTCAACATCAACGACACCCCCAATGGTAACCTTTCACTCTCTCACACTGTTGCGCGGTAATAGAGTTTTCGTTCTAAAGCAAGCGGCCTGTACGGATTATAGGGGGCCCCGCCCTTTTCCGGCTTCGAGGAAGCCGACCCCTACTTGTTTTTTATAAAAATGATACATTTGATTTGAAAGATATATAACTAGCAATAACAATACTAGTATTAATAAGGCAACCGCCTGAAGACCGGCCCTAGGCTTCGTCGGTTTCCGATTGATATGAGTGGTCAACAGAATTGCGCCAACCTTGACGGTATGTAACCCGAAGGGGCTTTCAGCCAGACAGCGGGTCAGCATGACCAGTGATCGCTGGCTACTAAACATATGTATATGTGCACAATATTGTTTGAATCAGTTGTATCTTTATATTTATATACATACCCTATATATACCCTATATATAAACCTATATATATAATATTGTGCCCCCATATCCTAGCTAGATAGGGCCGTGATAGGTTTGAGGGGTGCCAGCTTGTTCAGTACCTGTCGTCCACGCACCTGCCACTAGTACGTACATACTCCCCACCGTTCTTTGTGCAGGTTACAAAGCAAGGTGGCATGTCATCATGCATCTATACCGCACTGGCGAAACGCGGCGAGCAAGCAGCCGGCATATTAATGCTGGACCAAGCAAGGTGCACGAACAAACCTGTTTGAAGCCCCGCCCGCGCTCTAGCTACTCGATCATCCTCCAAATACTCGGGTAATCGCCGACGGGCGTCATCGAAAAAAAGAGAAGTCGCCATGGCGGAAAGTACTTCGGGGTTATCTGGGTCCACTGCGTTCTGACAGACGACGTTGGTTGCAATGGGCCAGCACGTACGGACGACGTGCATGATGAATTACAGAAGGACGGGAACTATATCAATTTGGCTGCAGTCAATATTAGCGTGTCCCGTTGAATTAATTAAACACTGACACGTTATCCTGAGGGAGCATTGCATGGTGGATCGATGTTCACGCTATTCACACATGTTGAATGAACAACGGCAATACAACTGCTGTGTATGCAGTGCACAACCGGCTTGCTTGATTGCCCAGCCAAACCACGCAAACGGCCTGATAAGGGCGTCCTGTTATACGTACACGTATACACATGATACTTTAATTTACGTACCTGGAATACATGCTGCTCCGTTGCATCTGCCAACGCCTCTGTGAGGACCTGCAGCTCGTCCTCGGTAACCGAACCCGCTGGCAGGTTCCTCAGGCTACGCAACTTCACCGGAAAGCATTTCCACCAATGCTTCCAAGTAATGGTTTCCGCCGGCACGACTTGCTGCCAAAATGCCCGCATTACGGGGTGAGGAATGACTCTCCAAGGTCCACTCGTCTCGTAGCGATGCTCCGAAATTAACTCCTGAGTTACCTGAAACAAAGTGCGCACCAAAGCGCGCACATCAGCACGATGAAACGTAATCGAGCAAATCTAGCGAAGGAAGGGATGCATCTATGTGGCCAGTAGCACGTACACTGTAGTGGTCGTCTTGGAGTGATCCGAGATCGGTAGCATCAGGCTGCAACCGTCTTTAGTTCAGACGGGTCACAACAAATGGTATCGAGACCGAGGAGCCCCCGGATTGAGCCGCGATGGCAACCCGAACTGGGTTCGTGCGTGCCTGTGGTCGTGAGCGAATGATGTGCGAGTTGCCGTGGGTCGCCCTGCAGGCGGGTGTCAGTGGTACGAATGACAAGTGATTATTCGGCTGAACCCGGTTCGATACATACTCGACGCGGACGTCGAGCCCAGGAAGGTGGGGGGATAACTGTAGTGGTCAGTAGTTAAGACGGGTCACAACACACACAGTCTTCATGATAAACGGTGTAAACGATGTACCCGTCCTTACTTGGTTCTGGGCTTGAATGAGCCGAAGATGGAGCTTTTGCAGCCCGTCTTGCATTCGCTTAATCTCGTCGGCATCAAAATGTGCACCAGCGACTTGGCAGATTCGGCCGGGTATGGACGGTTTGGAGCACTTCGTCAGCTGCTCGTTTAGACTCTGTCGTCACAACAATTAAACGGCAGCACGCATCGCATCGATCGATGTACCTTGTTGCTGTGCAAAGACCGACGTCCGAGCGTGAAGCGATGATGGGAATGTACATATTGCCGCGCGCTCTCGGGCTTGGCATCATGGCACAAGTACGTACATGCAGTATCTACACTATAAAGATATACTTAGGTCGAGGGTATGTATCTTGCTTCTATCCGTTTGGCGGCGGACCGCCCTGCAAAACATGCCAAAACACTCGTGGCCAACCTTTCTTGATGTCCTCGCAATCGGCATGGTCCGCCAAAACAGCCGGTTGGAATACTTTTCCCAAGCACGCACTGTATGTTGTCCTCCCGAAAATGGAATCATCTGTTCGGATCAATGCGCGCGCCGGTTAATGGTGGGGCTGGGTTCGTTCTAGCTGCGTATTCGAATACTGTGCGTGCGTAGCCCTTTTCGCAACGGACCACAATACCACATCACGATGGGACGCCACACTGCAACAGGGATGATTCACCCGTTTTTGAAGATATATAGCACACACACTGGTGTACGCACATGTGCAGCACGAACGCCATATATTGTATATTGCATATATAGCTGCACCAGCCAATAGATGGCCTGATATGTAATGCATGGATGGAGTAAGCATTGGCTTTATATGCTCATTTTTTTGCGACGGCAACAAGAGTCATGCGTGGCCGTGCTGCCCGAATTGCATACCTCGACCATCCTGTTAAAATCGCTGACAACCATCCTGAACGATTTGTTATTCGCAGAGCGCTCATGGCATTCCATCAGGGATAGGAAGAAGACGAGGGACTCGAGCTCCAGCTGTTTAATTGCGTCCGCATTTTCGATGGCGGTTTCTACCAGCGTACCAAGCTCAACGAACACCTTGCAGACCAATTTCACTGAATGCACGAGCATATGCACCACGCCAGAAGTAAGGCTAAATCGAAACTGGCATGAATTCAGAAGCATGCAATAACAATAGCAATAATAATGATTGTAAATGTAAATAAAAATCATAACAACAATACCAATCATGATTATAGTACTTACAGTGATAAATGTTTACTAATAATATACATGAATTTATTATTATTATCATTATTATATTATTTTATTACACTGACCAAGCATGTCCGGGCCCCCAACCCCCTTTGCTGGATGGTGTACTCACCGCCAAAAACGCCCATAACGTCGGAATCGCCCAGGATTTCCACTCCTCTTTGAAGGAACCTCCATGCCTTCGATGCATTGGAAACCCTTCCTGGCTTGTCCCCTTCCTTTATCTTCGTCTGCATTGATCGGCCGCACGCACACAGCGAGCGCAACCGCTTAACATGGTGAAAACGCCTGCTGCATGACTTACAACCAGTTGCCGTGGGTTGCGCTGCTGTCAATGATGGTAACGACTGATCGGTCAAAAGCATGGTCAACATGCGCGCGAATCATGGGATCGGGTGCGGGTAACAACACGCACGCAGTAAGTAATAAGCTAGCGAGGATAGGATGCAAGTCTCCGCGGTACGTACGGTAGTGTAAACCAGGCCAAAGTTCAGCCCCGAGTCACCCCGGGTTACGCATTTGATTGTGCTTGCAGGTAGGATCGTTTTTAACTTGCTCTACATGCGCCTCGCTCCTTAGTACTAGAAAGGTTATTAAGCATCTCGCCGGCAGTATATAGTGCTCCTCTGCATGTGTGTGCGGATGGCTGAAGATGCATGGCCGATGATGATGATGATGATGATGATGATGATGATGATGATGATGATGATGATGATGATGATGATGATGCATGCGTGGCTGATGAGCCCGCCGCCATGGGTGCATGCGCAGGTGTAGTGAGTGCGGCTGGCAGGTGCGATAAGTGCGTGGCCGGCCACCTTTGCTCGCTGCCGCCGCCTCCCAACATAACATATATACATCATGTTTTAAAGGCAGCCAGCGTGGCTAATGGTGGTGACATCGACGACGGTGCAATTAAGGTAGCCAAGGTAGCTATGTATTGCGTCCTGTACGTACGTAGGACGCACACATGATTATTAGCATGGTGCGTCCCTCATCCTTTCAATTATGCACTGCGCGTGCCGTTCGAGTCGTTGTCGCCATTATCGGATCATAATCCACAGTTAGTACGTACGTTAATCAGTTGCGCAAGAGTCTTCGTGTCCGTCGGAAACCCTTGTGAGAAGACCTCCCCAAAAAAGCTGCTGTCCGTTCGGGGACTGTCGTCGGCGGCATCGTCATCAGCATGTCCCTGCGATAATGAGTATGTACGTAGGGATTAAAAGCATACTCGTTTGACAACGAAACATACACACACATGAGGAAAAGCAGCATGTCTTGTGGGGCCCACGCCCCTGCATGATATAGATTTCACCATCCACCAACCATCCACCAACCCTTCACCATCGCTGAACTTGGCCATTCCCTTTGGCATCGAGTCTGTGACCATGAGGTCACCGGTTTGATCCGGGTCGGGACAAAATGGTTGAGAAATGGGGGTCCCGCTTGGACTACTTGGACAGTCCGGCTCTTCAGTCGGGTCCGAGTCCGCCCCCGGTGTAAGTGGCCTTGAGCCACGGTTAAAGGGATAGCCCGAGATGTGCGCGTCAAGCGGGTCGGGCCAATCTATGGGTCCGGCCACATACCAGAAGACGGTTTCGGGGGCCAGGTAACACGGATAGGGGCCGCAGGCGGATACCTGCGTAAACAAAATACTGGTGACCAATGTCGGCTCCCAACCCTTAAACAACGCGCGCATACAGTAAATAAATATACCACATTCTGATGCCTTGAGACAGCACATCGAGAAAGACTACACCAGGAAATAAAGTCCAGCCATGGGGAACAATAAGAGCAGCCTAGCTGGCTGGCTGGCCCGCGGCATGACGACAGAGCCGTCCGTCCGTGCATATGTCCAGCGCACGTCCCCGCCCGCCCGCCACGTTGTGCCGGGCGTGGCGATACACTTCACACCGACCTTTTCCCCCATAGGTATGTGAATACGGTACGTAAGCGCGCGCATCTTTACCTGCCTAACCTGCTCGCGTTCACATCCCGCCCATCCAGGAGGGGGGAAATACACATGCATGAATCTAAGATATGTAGCCGCTCCCAGGGTTGCGCTAGTCACCGACGTAGGGCCCCTGCTGTCGTTTGTTTGAATGGCTTCCAATTGCAGGCATGCCTACGTACCTAGCTAGCTGAAGGTCGGGACGGTCAAGGAAGCGCCGCATGCATTACTAATGTATGTATATAACACAGCCCGACCGAATGAAAGCGTCTCCAGATGCTGCTTTGGGTTTCCGTTTGGAACTTATACCGCTGTAACCCAGCGTTGCAACTAAGCCCTTGGAACTAAACTTCATACCAAATTGCACGTACGGGTGTTAGACGTGGTTGCACAGCGAGGGGTTTCTTGGTGGCACCGGCGGCAAACGCTCGTCATCTGAGTGCGACGGACCTTCGTTAAGGCATACAACGAGGTTCCCAGTACGGGCGGCCATTGTAGCGTTCGATGACGAAGGCTACAGGACCTGTTCGTTGTGAGGGCTCATTGTTATCTTCTTTTTCTGTGTCGGCTGTGCCGTAGGGTTGTTACAGCCATACTATGGAAACAATAAAAAGCGAAGGCCTACGAACGAAGCCCGCCGGGTAAGCCCATTCCATAGCGAACGAGTAGAACGAGCCACCCGATCCGTCAAGTTAGTTGTTGACAGGGTGGCTATCTTAAGATAAAAATGACTTCTCCCCATTGACAGATACTCGCTCGGGCGGTCAGATAGTCAGTCCGAACCGCTCGCTCAGGGCCGAATCCCACCGGGTGAGGCAGGCCTGGAACAGAGGTTTCTTAGGGCTACTAGTTCCGTAGTAGGTGGTCACAACCCTTAGTGTACCCGGGTGTACACATCTCTGTAGATATTTGGGACCGCTTCCAGCCGGGGAAATCTCCCCATAGACAGATACTTTCAGCGTTTCGAAGCCAGGTGTATCTCTGGCCGTAGGTACTCCCAATGTTAAGATAGCCACCCTGGTTGTTGATAATAACGATGACCAATCAATGCACCGGGTACGCCGACGACCTCAGATGCCAACCGAGTGTATGGCTGGGGAATGTCTACGTATCGACCGCGAGTGTGCTACTCGTTGTTCTCGCTGGAGGGGCTGCGAGGGACGCACGGACCTGAGTGTTGGCCCGAACGAACGAACCAGCTAGCCACACATACATGCTCAATACGTACCGCCAACCCGCGGGGCGGCCGCCCCTACCGATGAGCATGGGTCGCTGGAAGTCGCTGTCCCATGCCACATACATTACATACATACACCCACCCGCCGTGCGTACCCCTACGTCGTCCAGCACGTGCCCACGTGCAAGTTGGGTTCCGTGAGGGTGTGACACCTCCTAGTCAACACCATCTATTTGCAACCATACGCACGAATGGACCTCCTCCGATTCGTCGTGCCATGGGGAGCTGTTGGTTTAGTTGGTTAATACTACGTAGGCAATCAGGGGGGGGGTAGAAAGCAGAATAACTGAGCATATCCTGATTTACTTTGTACTAATTAAGGCCTTTAATAATATTAAAAAACTACATGGATTGGCTCAGGGAATAATACGTACGGCTTCTCCAAAGTTTGGCGTACGGCAGCGGTCGGTCGGTCGGGGTCGGGGGCCTGGGAGGTTTCGGAGGACCCTTCTGAAACTTCTTCCATGTTGCGAGTTTTGAGCTGAAAATTAGATGAAACGATTCCTCTTATTGAGCTCTTTCATTTGCGCTATTCAGACAAGTCATAGACTTAATGCGTGCGTCGGTCACCTACCTGAGGCATCCCTATGGCGACAGCCCATCCCCGCAAAGATGAATGCTGACGAGCCCCAGCTGCGCAAACGAGATCGTGACAATATAGAAGGCAAAAAATGATGCATCTGGAAGTGCCGCAAAGACTACTCAACTAGTTCCATGTCGGGAGGGCTGCGGCAAGTGCCTTCCTGCGAACACCCCTTCTCACAAGTGGGCCGCGCACTTCAACAGCATAGATTGCAAGCAGAAAAGGTCGCTACAGCAGGACCGCGTCCAGGCGAAACGCTTTTTCATGGCATCCGGTACGCGTCAGCCCGCAAGTCTACGCATTCGGCACCGTGCACAAACGTGCCCGTCGAGTGCCAGGCCTGCTCGTCAGCCAATGTTGCGGGCACCATCTGGACGAATCACTACCTGGATCACTTGCAGCTGGCTCATGGCAGTGAGCACGTCAGCCCAGCGGAGGTAGCTAAGTACGCAGTGGAGCCGGCGGAGTTCCACGCTGTGGTAAAGAAGGCCAAGCTGGGGTCTCAGCCCGCACCCGGCCGGATAGCCGAGCTCAAACGCGGGGCCAATGTTCTGGGGAAGGCCGCTTCAAAGTTTTGGGCAAAGCTGGTTGGGGGTGACGGCAGTGCTGGCCAGGATGCCGGGGAAGGTGCCAATGCCACCGAGCCGGGTGCTGAGCCCGCCAACGAGCCGGCCGCTGGGTCAGCTGCACCGCCCGATTCTGGGGCAGATGAGCTGCATGGTCAAGCCAGGGGAAGGCGTGGCCGGGGTAGCCGAGGCAGGGTCCGCGGCGGGCGTGGGAGCCGTGGGGGGCGGGCCAGGGTTCACGGCGTGTAGAAGCGCACGCTGACTTCGGAGAGGCAAGGTTCCCAGGCCCTGCCCGGACATCAAGGCGTTTTGCTTCAACGGTACTCTGAACGCATTCCCAATGAACGAGATTCAGGCCCTGGTCGGGCCAAGACTTTGCTTTTGTGGGGTTGGGGTTAAGGGCGTGCGTCCTGACGTACAGACACTTAATTTGACCTCTGTGCACTGCGCAACGGTCACGCCATGGCCGAAGTATTTAATGCGGCGCGGAAAACCTGCGAGAACGTGCGTTTATTGCCCGCCTCCGGATACTCCGGATGGGGATGGGCCGAGGGGGTGTGGCGCCACTGACGACAAGTTGCGATGCGTGCGTTCGCTCTTATATTAATTGGAATAAATAGAAAATGCATAAAGGAGCCAACAGGCGTTTTTCCGATTCGATTTGGTGAAGATTTGAGGATGTCAGCAGACTTCTGCTCCGGAACCGTACGGCAGGGTCGGTCGGTCGGTCGGTTTGGGGGGTCCTAAAACAACTTCATAGGATGTGTTCAGGAAATAACTTCCCTACCCCCCCCCCGGAGGCAATACCCATTTCTGTCGCCGATCTGGATGCATGGGGACCCTTCATTTGATTTGTTCCAGATGCCATCGTGAGTTTTGTATCGATTGATGCCGACCGCTGTGTTAGGTGATTATAACTGCAAAGACTCCTCGAGATGCTGGGGGAGAGAGCGAGCTTTGCTTGCAGTCTACTGAAAGCAAGGTAGGCCGTGGCCGTGCACTTGACGATCGACATCTATTACGTACGTACGGCGGGAAACGGGCTGGGTGAAACAGACGCAAAAGTAAGCCTGGGCAAAAAGTCATGCATACCAACGTAACGAGCAGGAAACCCTAAAGCCTACCCGGGCCCCGAATCGACATGCGTACCTTGCCCTGAGTGCCCTGGGCCGCCAGCACATCATCACCGACCGCCGGCACTGAGACGACGCTGGAGGGTGGTTGCTGTTGCCACGCCGCCGCAGCGGCAGGCCGAGCGTCGGGTAAGGGTGGCTTCGCCGCTAATCGGGAGTCGTTCTGTACGTGAACATTAGTTGGGTTTGGCTGAAGAAGAGGCGGCGTAGAACTTGCCAACGTTTCCGGCCGCTTCTCAGCAACGCCCGCACCCGAGTCGGCCGGCTGCAAGTGTGAGGTCAGAAGTTCAATATATCAGTTGCAAAATATGCGTATGCGCAGGTACATGGGATGACGACTGCGCCCATACGGGGTGAAATTGACCGCGCATCGCTCAGGACAGCAAAAAAAAATTGTAGTCAAACAATTGTCGGCGATATTTGTTTATTCAATATTCAATAACCCAGTCATCATTACTGACCTGACCAGGGCGGTCCACCGTGTACGTTATGCTAACTTGGCAACCCATTAGATACCAGTCGTTTCTGTTAGATTATGATACATTCTTTGACTTGGATACGTAAACGTCCTGCTGTTGTCCTCAGCAGTGCACTCTTCTAAGAATTGCTTGCACAAGTGGGGATGCGCTGGAAGACGAGGAAATAATTACCTACAACCCCATTACATACGTCACTTAATGACGTGATGAATAAGTTACAAGATACTTCGCATAGCTTCAAAGTGTGTGTCACGCCGAAAAGTACCACAACGGGTCAGTACTGGTATTGGATTAGTGATTCGTAATTTAGGTCCGCATCTGTCCATAGCTCGATTGGGTACCTTACGATACCCTATAGTAAGTGCTATGAACAACGGATACTATTTGTGATGGAGTTGGCACGTTGGCGGCCAGGACAGTTAGGAAGGCTGGCGCCGACAAATGCTGGACCACTGCTGCTGTGACAATCATTCAGTCAGCAGGATAATGGATCAATAACAAGCGTTTGATGAGTTCGATACGCAGCCTTTCCTGTTGGGAAAGCGCTTTTCACGCCGTATCGATAACACAGGGCATTCATTAATGCCAAAAATACTGCGTTGGTGAAGTACGGAAGCGGACGGTATGTAGTTATCAGACCAGCTGGGGCTTTGCAGGTGAGGAAGTGTAGCGCGGTAAGGCAGGAACGCTTCCGGTTGCGTTTGTCGAAAGGGCGGGAACACGCAGGGCTGTGTATACGTCCCACGGGAGCAGGTAGGGGGAGGGGGAGAAGGCGGTGATTGATGCGCCAATGGGGTGAAAACGTGCGTGGGTGCCGTAGCGAGAATGCGGCAGAGTGTGTGTACGTGCCAACGGAGACGGGCCCCGCACGTCGTCAGCTCGTCGATGACAGCGGGTCGCATCCACTACTCGCACCAGGCAGCGGCGCACCGCACTGCAAGAAAGAAAGAAAGATAGCTTGACTCCTGGACCTCTAAGCCAAAGCGTGTGTTAAGGGGACCGTCGATTTGAGGGTTGGGAATCAACATTGGTCACCTGTATTTTGTTTACGCAGGTATCCGCCCGCGGCACCTATCCGTGTTACCAGGCCCCCGAAACTGTCTCCTGGTAGGTGTGTGGCCGGATCCATTGGACCGACCCGCTTGTCGCGCACATCTCGGGCTATCCCATTAAACGGACTCGGACCCGACTGAAGAGCCGACTGAAGAGCCGGGCTGTCCAAGCGGGACCCCATTTCTCAACCAGTTTGTACCGATTCGGATCGAACCGCGCGGTGACCTCATGGTCACAGATTCGATGCCTTCGATGCCTTCGATACCGCACTGCACGAAAGCAAAACACAGGACGCACCAGCACGTTCATGATACGTACGGCGAATAAGGGCAAACCCCCTTGAGGAAGATCCGGTAACTCAGCAAAGCTATATATCACCAAAGCCAGGTATGGCCGGTCAGCTGACTTTATCCCCGAGCGAGCTGCCCAAGTAAACGGGCTTGGCCGGCGCGCGGGCCTCATGCATGCCTGGTTGCGCGAGGCCAGTCCTGGAGGCACTGCATGGGTATTACTTAAGGTGATGAAGATCGATACTCAGTCACGAAACTGCCATAGGGCGGTTTCACTCGACCAGCGCCAAGATTACAACACAGTTCTCTACCCTTCAACCACCTCTCTCGGCCGTCCGCCCCAGATAGACCTGGGCTGCCCCTGATGATGAGCCAGCGGCCCACCGCCCTCGGCACACGGCTTCTAGCTCCTCTGGTTACATTTGTTCGAAAACAACACGCCCTGCAACGACAACCACTCTGCTACGACCTGCAAGGGACACCCGTTAGCATTTTGTTCGACGCTGGACCAGTGGCCGGTTGTTGCTGCAATGTCCAAACCGGCAGATGGCCGGTTGACACTAATGACCACTCCGTTGCAACCACCAAGCGTCCCACGCTGCCCACCCGAAGGGTGTACTCTCCCGGGCGGGCGGGCGGGACTATGCCCCGGCAGAGGGGCAACAGCAATTATTATAATTAGCAACAACGGCAGATACCGAGTCGCAACCCAGCCGCCGCTGAACAAGCTGCGACGGCTCTGCCGCGCTGTACCGCGGCGTACAACAGTACAACCGAAATCATTTCACCAATCGTCGCTAGAACCTGACTTCCCTGCTATTCATACTTCATTGCTAGAGAAGTCAACGTACACACGCTTCAGATCGAAGGTAGGCAGCCGTCCTATTGGCTTCGTGCCGCAACCAACCATGGCTGGGCCACCCCTTGCCGGCCCAGCTGGCACCGTTCGTTCTCGGTCGGTCAAGAGGTCCGGGGCCGTTTGCCACCGGCTGCCGACACTGCCGTACCATACCTTACGTCCAGCAACGCATCTTTCTTTGCGCTGGGCTCAGCTTGGGCGGGTGTGGCATGAGCCGGCGCCATGGGGGGGCGGGGGCGGGGGTTGTCGTCGATACATTCCATTCCCCCCATGTCCGGCCACGCAGTTGGGGGGTTCGCAGCCAGACGGCAGCCGTTCCATCGACTTCCCACGGTACACGTGCACGCACCGCCTTCGCCACTTTCCCGCTCACAGGTCTCGACGTGGCGCCGCCGGGCCACCCCCTCCCCCCCGCCGCGGCACAACTAACAGCGTCCTCGCGAACTGCTGCCCTGCACGAGGTTGGACTGATGGGCCTGCTGCTCGCGTGGGCCAAGCAACCAGCACGTCCAGGTGTTGACAGCGCGGGTGGCGGGTGGCGGGTGGCAGGTGGCGGGTGGCGCACCTCGCTGTGGTGAGGCACCGAATCACTTGGCGGGGAGGTGGCTGGCCGGGATAAGGCACCTGCACCCTAACGTCCATCATCTGTATCGTGTCACCCATCCCGCGTCAAGTCGTCGTTGGACTCCGCTTTATGGATTGGCACTAATAGGATTCGCAATAATGTTGACATCGATGTACGGCAACCCCGCCGGTGGATGTACGACAGCCGTTTGGCTAGCTAGCCTGTCGCCCTGCTGGCCGCGGCGGGGGGCCAGCTAGCTAGGTTGATTGGGTCGCACACAGTGAACGAAGCCGTTATATCACATCTGGTATATATGTTGGAAGGCGTAACGGCCGATAATGCGCCGCGTCTATGTACCTGCTGGGTTCATAATTACCGTGGAGTGGTAGAGTACGACATGCAAGTATGCGGACTGATTACATACGAGGACAACGAACCTTGGTGTTCAGTATGTGCAACATTATGACGGAGCCACCCCACTGGCAAAGGCCGAAATGAAGCTCTCAGATCTGTGGGGGCCAAGTTCGTCGCATGTCCGAGCTCGGGCGCCGAGCTGCAAAGGATTCCGTTGCACCCCGTGCGTGGTTTACCGGCGGACTATTTTTGACCCCCATCATCCCCATTGATAGCCCGCGCGCTGATGACACGGATCGATATGACCTATTCGGACACCCGGCAGAGCCCTGCTGCTGGGACCAACTCACGGACGTTCATCATAACTTGCGCTGAAACAAAAGATCGTTCCTATCGCGGGTATTCGGCATTCACCACCTCGCTCCTGCCTGGCCATCAAGCGGAGTTCAGGCCGATCAGCTGTCGTACGTACTCAGCCTCGAATTTCTTCATCGACGACGCATTTTCTCATGCAGCGGTCATCCCCATCCTCTACTAGGTGGGGAAGCGCACACAGGACCCTCCCGGGATGTAATGACAGCGGCGTTACATGAGACCTTCCCTGCACCGCGAATGAAGCCGTACCAAGCCGTACAACCGGCTCCCCGAGTGACAGTAGCTTGCCGATGCCAAAGCACTAGCCCTCCGGCCACCCTCCGAACTGGATCCGACATAGTTTGGGCGAAGCGGGCCGGTTATCCTGCCAGTGGGCTTGTGCCCTGGACCCCTGATTGCTGAAAGTCAGTTGTTGAAACTGTCCAGACCGTTGGGGAACTGAAGCAAGGCAAGGCATCTAAGGAAATATTAATCACCTGGTTAAATCATTCTTTGTATATGAATTTGCATGCTGTTTAATTGTGCGCACGGGCAGCTTCTCAACTGATGTACGGGATAAAATCAACGGCAATGGAGCTCTCTGACTCTAATACTTGGTGCAGTAATCCTCGCGACTAGATGTATTATTTTCGGTTCCCAAAATATTCTTATGTCTTGATTTTGTCTTCGGCAGATTGTTGCGGAGATTGTAACGCCAGCTCGTGTGCGTTCTTCAAGGTGAGGCAGAACAGACTGTCCTGAATATGGTAGCATTAAAATTGTCAAAGTGCTCGACATTCCATCGTGACCAGCCACCTTTGGCCAACATGACCTACCTGACAATCGTAACGCTAGGTGGCGTTCTCAAAACTTACTTTACTGAAGCGGCAATCGTGCTTGCCTTGCTGTCCTTGTATGACCGCGTCTGTTGTGTTTGGCTGTCAAGCATTCACAGGTACCTACTTGCAGTGGGCCTTGGTTGCTTACTGACGAATTGGAATCATTCTCGGTTTATTTTCGTTTTACCAGGCGTTCAAACAGCAAACCAGAGTCTATCCCCGATCGGCGTCCGCATACAATGGCCACTGTTGGTAAGGTTTGGACCAGAGCAGGGTTTGGACGCGTGGCAAATAGCTCCGAACAATTCAATTAGCATAAACTCGATTGCTTCACATACGTCCGAGAAAGGCACATTCCCTCGGGCATTTCGTGCCTGACTGTAGTGCAGCCCTTCTACTCTCTATCAATAAGCTTTTACCCGACCTGCAAGCGTAAGCCAGCTGCCGATCGCAACTTGCCTGACTGCGCCGCACACCCGCAGAGGGGTCCCAGTTCGACCTTCCCCGCGCCATCAGTCTGGGCGGGGCCTCCTTCAAGGCCTACGAGGAGCCCAAGCCCGTGCACTGCTTCGAGGACTTCGATGTGAACGACACAACCGTCCTGATCCTCGACAGGTACTCGCCTGGACATCTCCACCGTGTACATCAAACCACCACACGACAAGTCGTGCGGTGTGATCCCTGGAATGGTGCCATTGCGTACCCTGCTAGCGGCACGCGCTCAGGGGCCCGTTCCATGGCGCCCGCTGCCACATTGCGCCATACACGGTTCGTTTTGGGGCGTGCCCACTTTCCTCACCGTGTTATGCAGCTCCTTCCCACCCTCTGCTTGCTTCTCCCCTCACAACCTGCATCCCCTGGCTGCTGCCGCTGCTGCCGCTGCTCCCCTGTCCACACTCCCGGCAGGCAGTTCCTGAGGCAGGCCTTCTGGGGCGTGCTGGAGGTGAAGCTGCTCAGCGCCACCAACGTGCCCGCCGGAGCGCCCGGCGGGCTGCTGGGGGCGCCCTGCCCCTACGCGGTGGTGTCCATGAGCAGCCCCACCTCCCTCAAGGCGCGCACCCGCCCCTACAAGGCCACCAGCTGCACCGTGAGCCGCAACCCCACCTGGGACCCCGACGGCCCCTACATGCTGTTCCCCGTCAGGCAAGCAAGAAAACAAGCAGAGCGGTTGCCGTCGTGTCGCGACCCTTGGGTCATCGTGTACGTCGACTGTGGTAGTGTACGGCACGTTCGGTGTCTTCACGTACGACAGTTCCGGGGGCTGTGACTCATATTGACTCATGTTGACGGTTTGCAACCCGCCTTCCCGCGTCCCGTGTAAAGCCGTGTGGCGCGATCCCCCGGTGCTACCTACCAGAGCCCCTGCTGGGGAGTGGGGTGTCGGGGGTGGGGGTGGGGGGTGGGGGCGGGTTAAATTGAAAAAAGAAATAAACCCAAAGAACGAGGGGTGGCGGGGGCGCAGCCACTGCGTGTGCTCCAGGGGGTCGGGGGGTGCAGTGGGCGGGGGAGGTGCCCGGGGCACGGGGCAGGTCGCTCACGTCGCACCCGCGAAGCGCGCACGCGCCCATGTCACCGCAGCATGAACCCACGTACGGAGACCGAACCCGTAACGAACTCCAGGGAAGGCCCTCGTCCTGACCGCCTCGTTACCTTGCCACCTCGTTACCTATTTACCTCGTCACCTGGTGACCTCCTCGTCGATGCAATCGGGTGGCCGTGCAGGGACCCCGCGACGGATGAGCTGCGCATCGAGCTGTACGACGCGACCCCCAACCCGAAGAGCAACTTCCGCACCAAGAAGCCCAGCTCCTACCCGTTGGGCACCGCCTCGCTGCGGCTGAGTGAGGTGCTGCAGCGGGGCGGGGCGGAGGACTGCCAGGACAGGGTGCTGACCCTGCAGAGTGAGTGCGTGTATGTGCGTGTTATACTAAAATGGGGTCTGCGTGTCTGAGGTTTGTGTTTTACGGCGTTCGTATCGCGGTGTATGGACACGCGCACGGCAATGCCTTTAGAACGTAGGCAGGGTGCTGTGCGGAAAACTTGATGGATCCAGTTTTTTGGACGTGTACAGCTCCAATTTACGGGTTGGAAGGCAAGTCCGCGGGGGAGTGATGTGCCAGCGCGCCAGTATTTCTCATCCTGTGAAGGTATGCTTGTGGCGCAGAAGCCCACCTGCCCGCCCTTCGGGCCGCCCGACCGCTTCCCCGTCATGTTGCCTGACGGTGTCACGGTTCAACCTCCCACCACCACCACCACCACCTGCATCCGACCTGCCCTCCCTCCTTCGCGTCCCCCAAACACACCCTCACATTCACACACTCACACCCACTCACCCACACCCCCAACACACACACACACACGGATTGGGCGCATATGGGTGCTTGGTCTGGGTCGGGCGGGTCTCGTCTGTCTCTAAACACACGGGTCGGGCGGTTTGGGCGGGTTTCTCACTGCACTGAGCACCCAGCTAAGTCGCTGGTTGCACCCACCCCCGGATGCTGCTCCGTCTGCCACCACAGGTCGGTAACGTATCCGTCCTTTCCGGGTTGGGTTGGGTTCGCAGTTTGCTTGTTGTGGCACTGCGGCAGCGCGGCCGCGCCGCCACGCGCCCGCGCGCGGTCTCTATCTTTTCGTTTGCTCTGCAGGTACCGCACCCCGTAAGTATACTGCGTTATGCTGGGTGTGCCCGGGTTCGGCCTACGGGTTTATTTATTTTTTTCAATTTAACCCCCGGATGCAATGCAATGCAATGCCCCCCGCCCCCGCCCCCCCCGCAGTGCCCTCGGAGGGCCCCAGCATGCTGGTGGTGGGCTCCACCGTGAGCGTCAGTGTGCGGCTGCGGCCCATGGACGCGGTGGCGGCGGCCGACCCGCACCACCTGGACGACCTCACCACCGTCAAGACGCTGCCCATGTCCTGGGATGCGCCCATGCAGGTGGGGGACTGGGGACTGGGGACTGGGGGGGGCCGAGGGCGGCAGGTTCTACATGGGGTCCAGGCTGTTGTTGGCTCCGGGCTGGGGGCTAGCCTCACGGATGGGGCTAGGGTCGTGGCTGGAATCTAGTTAGGACTGGGGCCGGCTAGGGTCGGGGTCCAGCTACTGGGGGGCCTGTCCAAACGGCGGGGATGCGCCCATGCAGGAACGGGGGGCTGCGGGGCGGAGGGGGCCCTGGGGACTGGGTGGATGGAGAAATGATCTCAAACCCGAAACAAACCCGGCCATTGGTGGGTGTCATGCCACCCACCCGGCTGGCCCCCATTTGTCGCCGGGCTGGGGGTGTCTGGGCTGTTTCTTTTTAACACCCACCCGGCGGATGGGTGTCATGTGTCAGTGGGCTGCGGAGAGGCGGGGGCGGGAGGGGGGAGGGGGGGAGGGCTGCGGGCGGATGGGTGTCATGTGTCAGTGGGCTGCGGAGAGGCGGGGGCGGGAGGGGGGGAGGGGGGGAGGGCTTCGGGCGGATGGGTGTCATGTGTCAGTGGGCTGCGGAGAGGCGGGGGCGGGAGGGGGGGAGGGGGGAGGGCTTCGGGCGGATGGGTGTCATGTGTCAGTGGGCTGCGGAGAGGCGGGGGCGGGAGGGGGGAGGGCTTCGGGCGGATGGGTGTCATGTGTCAGTGGGCTGCAGAGAGGCGGGGGCGGGAGTGGGGGAGGGGGGGAGGGGGGGAGGGCTTCGGGCGGATGGGTGTCATGTGTCAGTGGGCTGCGGAGAGGCGGGGGCGGGAGGGGGGGAGGGGGGAGGGCTTCGGGCGGATGGGTGTCATGTGTCAGTGGGCTGCGGAGAGGCGGGGGCGGGAGGGGGGGAGGGCTTCGGGCGGATGGGTGTCATGTGTCAGTGGGCTGCAGAGAGGCGGGGGCGGGAGGGGGGGAGGGGGGGAGGGCTGCGGGCGGATGGGTGTCATGTGTCAGTGGGCTGCGGAGAGGCGGGGGCGGGAGGGGGGGAGGGCTTCGGGCGGATGGGTGTCATGTGTCAGTGGGCTGCGGAGAGGCGGGGGCGGGAGGGGGGAGGGCTTCGGGCGGATGGGTGTCATGTGTCAGTGGGCTGCGGAGAGGCGGGGGCGGGAGGGGGGAGGGCTTCGGGCGGATGGGTGTCATGTGTCAGTGGGCTGCGGAGAGGCGGGGGCGGGAGGGGGGAGGGCTTCGGGCGGATGGGTGTCATGTGTCAGTGGGCTGCGCGGATTGTGCCATCCACGCACGCGACCACCGTCGCTTCGTGAAGGGCGCACTCCCGACTGCTGGCATCTACCTAGCGCGCTGCGGCGTCCCTTTAATGCATGGCTGCTTGGCACGCGGGCCCTTCCCATGCCCTCCCCGCAGATCGGCCTGGACCTGGTGGAGTGGTACCGCGGCAAGGGTGAGCCGTCCTCTTTGACGCCACCCCGGCTGCGGTCGCGGGTCCTGCCTGGCCGCTTAGTTGGGCTGTGCAGAGGACGGCCGTCCTCTTCTATCACCTAGGTGCCCAGCCCTGGCCTGCATGGGCGTGTCCATGCCCGCGTGGCCTGCCAGCCAAGCCCTGGCCGGCCCTGCCCGTGCGCGCGGGGGCCTCGCTGGTTGTGAGGGCGTGGGTCGGGCCGGCTGCGTGTAGCGGCTATCAATGGCGATGGGCCCGGGTGGGCAGAATCTTCCATGTGTCGGGATTGCTCTCGCTGACATGGAAACCTGGGGTATGTCCAGCTGTACAGCCCTGGTATGCCAAGCCTTACACCGCTAGGTCGATTGCTTTGATTTTGACTCAACTACCGATAATCCGCGGTGACTCACATGCACGGTCGGTTGTCCATGACTGGGTACCTGTCAGGCGGGCCCTATCTCGAGGGCCAGGCCTAGCCGGGGTGTCGCCCAGCAGGGTCTGACCCCCCCTCCCGGCGTCTGCGGTATCGTTTGGGACCGACGCCCGTCATGCTGCCGTACTGTACGACACTGCAGAGTACCAGATGGTGACGTGGCAGTACCTGAAGGACGTGGTGGAGGCGGCGGGCGCCCGGGTGGGCAGCCTGCACCCGGTGGCCTTCATCGCCAACCGGAGCACCGAGACGGAGGTGAGGCGGTTGTGGTGGTGGTTGTGGTTGTGGTTGTGGTGGTGGTGGCACTGTGGCGGTGCGGATATGTGCAGTGCGGTTAGATGAGGTAAGAAGGATCTCAAGGGTGATAACCCGGGGTCGATCGTACCTCATGTGTAGCATCATTGATATGGTGATGTTACAATGGCCCCCGCGGGTTATTATTGGTGACACCGCCCCTGCTGCCTGTTTGCGGACCACCACCCCCAACCCCCCGGACGGGTAGGGCGAGGCCGACTCACGGGCGGATGAAAGGAGGGATGCGACGGCTCTGTTGACTACGCAGTCGCAAGTGGCCCGACTGACCCAACCGACTTAACTGACCTAACCAACCCAACCGACCGCCTCCCAGGCCTGGGTGTTTTGCAACATGAAGGATCGCCGCGTGGTGGTGGCCTTCCGCGGAACGGTGAGTCGGCGGAGGGAATGTGGCGGCGGCGTATGTGTGTTTAACAAGAAGCCCACCCATAACCGCCCAGGCCCGTGTATGTGTGTGTGTGTGTGTATGTGCGTTGCGCCTTTATCCTGCGGTCCTGCGCAGCCGCCTAACCCTATCCACCTGGGCTGACGCTCGCACCCTGTCGCCGCGCCCCTCTCCGCCGCCCACCATCCCCTCTTCCCCCGCGTCCCTCTTCCCCCGCGTCCCTCTTCCCCAACGCCCCTCTCCCCCAACGCCCCTTCCCCCCAACGCCCCTCCTCCCCGACCTGACCTGACCCCATCAGAACGAGACGGCGGACTGGCTGATCGACCTGTGGGTGGTGCCCACCCCGGATGTGAGCATAAGGCCCAACGAGCCCGGCCCGGCAGATGTGGACCCGGCCAAGGTGAGCATAAGGCCCAACGAGCCCGGCCCGGCAGATGTGGACCCGGCCAAGGTGAGCATAAGGCCCAACGAGCCCGGCCCGGCAGATGTGGACCCGGCCAAGGTGCGGTCCTGTATGTCTGCGTGCGGCTACCGACCAATCGAGGAACTGGGTCGGGTGACACAACGCACAAGCATGGCGCGAGCTTTCGCAGTGGCATGTTCTGCTCAGATCGTTGCTGGTCGGCTGGTCGGCGATGAGAGGGTCGTGGTGTGCAGGTTTTGGTGGGGGAGTTACGGGGTTACGGGGCCGGTAAGGGAGGTTGGTCACGAGCACGCCCGTTGAGGAAACGGGAGGGAGTAGAAAGGAGCAGCGCGGCGGGCGGCTGGCGCGGAATGGGTTGTATGGAAGCGCCGACGGGGGAACCCAACGCTCATCGGGCACAAAACGTATTTGTCTGGAGCGGCCCCGCCCCCCGGCCCGTCGTCTGACTTATGGTGCTGTCGGCACGCACTCCTACGGCTGCGGCCTTCATCCACGTGTGGGACATGCCCGTGAAGGTGTCCCCCTCCCCGCGTGCGCCTGCGCGTGCGTTTCACGATCTGCATTCTGCGACATCTTGAACAATGACATGCGCGGCTGCCGCGCCCGGCTGCCCCGCCCGGCTGCCCCGCCCGGCTGCCTTCCTCGTTCCTCCCGCGCCTTTCCTTCTTCTCCTCCTTCCTCCCGCATCCCTTAACTCCCCCTCCCCCTATCCCCTCCCCGCGTACGCCCGCAGATCCGCGTCCACAGGGGCTTCCTGCAGGGGTACAACAGTGTACGACTTGCCGTACTTCAGATGGTGGACGAAGTGCTGCGAATGGACGGCAGCGCCAGCCTCTGGAAGGTGGAGCTGACGGGGCACTCGCTGGGCGGCGCGCTGGCCACCCTGGCGTCGTACGACATCGCCTGGAACAAGCGCGACCGCGACCAGAGCCGGCAGCCGGGGTGAGACGGATCTGTGCGCAATCCCATCTAGTACCCACCTTAACCCCGGGGAGGGGGGAATATGGATTGGGGAGGGGGGAGAGGCGCTGCGCGCGGCGCCCCTAACCCGCGGATCACGACGCCTTCCCTCAACGACCTCGGGTCTCACTACCGATACTGAGGCATGTGGGGTTCTATTCTGCGGAGGTCCTGCGCCACAAGTACCGACACACCTTACCAGCGCCCGAGCTACCAAGGCGCAAGGCCCCCCCCCTTCCCAGCAGCGCAGTATAAAGTATGTCTACCAATTTCCTATACTACCCCCCTGTTCACGACCTCTACAGCGCACCCGGGCGTTCGCGCAGCCCGCCGTCGGGCCGTCCGATGTGCACGTGATGCTGCCGTACGATGTGCACGTGATACGACCTGAACCACAGGTCACCGATTCCTGACAGCTTTCAGCTTTGGTTCGGTCCAGCGTCGCCCGCGCGCCGCCCACTTGCTGTTGCCCGGATCGCGTCGCATCTGATCGCGCTGCCTGTCGCCTCACCCCCATCTATCGCCCTGCACTATTGCAACATCTATCGCGCCGCATCGCGCCGCGCTCTGCCCTGCCCCGCGCTGCGCTGCCCTGCCCCGCCCTGACACCGCGGTGGGTGCTGTTTCACGCCGACAGCAGGCCCTCCATCGGCAGTGTGGCCATGGTCACCTTTGGCGCCCCCCGGGTGGGCAACGACGTGTTCGCCCGGGACTTCAATGCAGTGCTGCCGGACGCCTGGCGCTTCCACAACCTCAACGACTCGGTCAGCAGGTGGGGGGTGAGGTGGGCGAGGGTCGGATGGGATGGGTGGGCGGGGTGGGGTGGGTTTCTTTAGCCTACAGGATTTCATTAGTATTGGAATTACTGGCCGCGGGCCGGCTAGGTAGCAGTCTTTGCTCTTTGGGTTCGACCGTTACAACTCTTCTCGCCAGCCATACTACGGTGTCTCATCAGCCGTCCACGATCTGAACATATCAGCTTCTGCTGATTTCGTCGGAGTCAGCGCTTCGTCGTCTTCGTCAATGGCTACATCGGCGATTATCGGTTTGTTGCTCTTTTGCGGTTTGGCTGTCTTTATTGGGGTGGATGGGTGCGTGGGCGGGGAGGGTGGGTGGGTGGGCGGGAGGGGTGGGTGGGCGGCGTCTGCGGCTTCTTTGCTGTGAGGAGAACGACGAGCGCGATGCTGCAGTCGGCTGCTTTGGGGGGTCGCTCTGTGAGCTGGCGGGTGGAGAGAGGGAGGGGGGCTCTCGTCGTCTCGTGTGTGGGCTGCCGGTTGGAGGCGGGTTGGAAACCACTGCACGCCAGGGCGGCTGTGTGACGGGCCAGCTAGCGGAACCCTGACTGGCGACCGCGTACTGACGAATCGGAGGACATCGATTGGAGTCGCCGGATGAGACCGACCTTACGGTCCGCGGGGCCTTGTCACGGACGGAGTCCAGACCTGGCCCGCACAAATCTGGCCGGCACACATCTGCACCGGCCGGCTGCTGGGCCGGCTGTGTTTCCGGCTGCTTGGCTGCTTATGCGGCACGGGCTGCCTGCTTGCCTACCTGCTTGCCGAATTGCCTGCCTGCCTAGTTAGTTACGTGTCTGCCGGTATGCCTGCTGGTGTGCACTCCGGCTGCTGGCGTGCCACCATTGCGGTGACGCGACTGCAGAGCAGTCTTACTGGGAGCAGGAGTGTTGTGTATCTCCCCGCCGACGAAACCCCCCGCGCCCCTCTGTATGTCCGTCGCCACCTCCTGTTGCTGTATCTGCCGACACCCCCCCCGCTACCGCCGCAGTGTGCCCTTCAGCCTGGGCTTCTGGAACTTCACCCACGTGGGCAAGGACGTGGAGCTGGGGCTGGACGGAGAGATCAAGGTGGGGGCTGAGGGGGAGGCGGGGGGCCTGGGGGGGCTGAGGCTGGATGGAGAGATCAGGGTGGGGGCTGAGGGGGAGGCGGAGGCCCTGGGGGGGCCCGGGGTGCGGAAGTGCGGTCCGAGGATGTTTGATCGCAGGCGCGGGGTGGCCCGGATATGCGGGGTGGGGGGGAGATGGGCGTCGGGGGTGTTGGAGAGGGGATCGGAAGCTGGCTGCTGCCTGCTGCGGGCCGGCGGCCTGACTGTTGGCCGGCGTGCTGCTGCATATATGCTTGTTTATTTATTGTTTATTCATGGGGTGGACGGTAGGTGTTTTGCGATCTGACTGGGTCCCTCCAGCCAGGGTGGCTATCTTATTTCGCAGAGTATCTACGGCCGGAGATACTCCTTGCCCAATCAATGCTGAAAGTATCTGTCGAAGGGAGCTTTTGCCGGCATTTTATCTACTCAAAGGGGGCTTTTCCCCGTGCGAGAGGCCATAAGTATCTAAAACCCCATTTTCCCACCGAGGGAAAGTATCTAACAAGACGCAAGGTTTTCGGCCGAATATATATTTATATCTTGAGGTAGCCACCCTGCCTCCAGCGGGTGCCTGACCAGCAGGTGACTAGGGCGGTGCAGCCTAGGGCCCTAAGAGAAGGGATGTGGGTGTAGGGGCCCACCGGAATGGGCGATTCGGAGAACGCTGCTCACCGGGTTCCTTGCGCGCATCTCAACAACTGTTTCGAACCGGCTGCCGATCACCTGTTTCCAACTGGATGCTTCCAACCTGATCCCAATGAGGTTTTTCGATCTCTCCCCAATCGTGCGCCCACCGCCGCCTCCTCCTCCACCGGCCTCCACCAAGTACAACCTGGCCCCAATGATTATCTCCGATCTCCCTCTAAATGGCCACCGTCACCGCCTCCATCCCCGCCGCCCGCCTCCATCCCCGCCATCCCCCCCGTCCCCAGGTGTCCACCCGCGAGTGCCAGCGGTCCCTCCCCCGCAAGGTGCTGAGCGCCACCTTTGTGAGCTCACACCTGGAGTTCCGCTACAAGAACAGCATGCTGAGGATCGTGAGGAACTGGATCAACGGCCGCCCGCAGCTGCCCGGCGGCGGCAAGTGATACGCCGCGTCAAGTCGTATGCCATATGTCATATGTATCTCACACGGCGGGCGGGTGGGTGATGCCTGCATCGGGAGGCTTCAGGCGATGGCGCGCTCCACGCATCGATCTCCGTCCCTGCCGGCCTGACGTGGTGGCTTTATTTCTGTCGATGGCGTCAACGGAGTAGGAAGCAGACCCGGCTTTCCGATTGCTGGTTGCTGGATGGCCTGACGGATGCGGCCGCGCCGCCTACATGTGTATCTCTCCCGATCTAGCTATATGGGTCGTGGCCGTAAGCTTGTGTTTCAAATGTCGAAGCAGGTGGTGAGGCTTGTGGTGGGGTTGCGAGAAATTCTCTCGAAGCGGCAGGCAGCTCAAGCAGCTGATGAGGTGCGGTGAGGTGCGGCGGGCGCGTTGACTGGCGTGGGCGTGTGACCTTCCTCGGGTCCTCCTTGCGACCCCGGGGGGGTGCGGAGTTGGTTGAAACCTAGCTGCCGCCGAAGTGAATACAGCGCAGTGGATTGATTGTCCCGTGGTCGAATGCCGTCAAATGAGAGCGAGAGATAGCGGCGCCGGACATGCAGAAGGGCACACCATGATCACCTCGCGCGCACCCTTTTCATCGTACTCGCGGTTTGTTGTCTGTGTGGGGCGCGCTTCCGCCGTGCGTTCCGTGCTTTGCTCGCCCACACACACCCCTTCAGGAAGGTCAGGATAGGTTCGGGATTCATCCGCTCGAATGTTTGCTTTGACGTGGCGTCGAGGGCCGTGAGCATTATTTAGTTGTTGTACAGTATTATTAATCATTCGGCGTGATTCAGGTCAAACGATTGGCCCCGTCTTGGGCCCCGTCTGAGGGAAGCCAGTCGCCGCCCGGCTGGCTGGCTCCGCGCCGTGTGGTGAAACGGGTGTTCCAGCCGGGACTGCTGGCTGGCGTACGTACACGTGTGTGCAGGAATTGATAGATGTGCTGCGGCTGATGAGCCGCCACCAGCAGCTCTCCACGTGGTGGCGTCCTACGTCGGTGGGCCAGCAGCAGCAGTATTCTTTGCTGCGTGAGCAGGGGCGCGCGCGCGTTTGTTCGTCCGCGAGTGCTGCGATCTCGCTATCGTTTTGAGAGGATTTGTGCCATGCCCCTCCGCCTGTTCGTGTATCATGCTCTCACTTTGTACGACACGCTCTCTATTGTACGGCGTTTCATGCATCCCGTCTTGTTGCGCAGTTAAGAGTCCGTGTGTTTAGCCCGCCGTTCACGCCCCTTCCATATGTATCTCTTCTTCGCGTTGAATCGTGTTTCTGTCAGCCTGAGCGCAGCGGTAGTGGTGTTAGTATGTGCGGCCTGCCTGTGTTGGCTGATAGGCGCTACCCGGTTCCCATGTGGACGGGTGTTTCGATTCTTTTGCACGACACTGCGCGCATCGCAAGGCTTGGTCGGTGTATATGTTGGCATACAGGCTCAGCAGGGTTGGTTCTCTGCTCCGTCGATGGCGTTATCTGGCGCTAGAGCATTTGATTAGCTGTTGCTTGCTTCCTGCCGTGGCTTTCTAGCACAATTTCGTTAATCCTGTTCGTAAAGCACCTGAGAAAGCGAGAATGTATGTGTCGGGGCAGCAGTGAGCGCGGGCGGGGTCCGTACGACGTCGCATCCGCGTGCTCGTGTCGTGTGAGCCCAGGCTCGCTACGTTAGTAGTTGCTGTTTATTACCCTTGTGGTTGCGCTTTGCTGGCCCACGGCCGTGGGAGGTTGATGGTCGGTTGTGTAAACGTTGCTATAAAAGGCATTCGTATGTAGCTAGGGTGCGGGCAACGAGGTCTGGCGGGCTAGCTATATCGTTGATAGCCCATTAGGTGTCGTAGGTGCCCACGGATCGATTATCACGTACGTGCACCACTGTTCCCTCCCGACCTTCTACCGGCCAAGCAATGCTGGCCGCACGCGCGCCGGTATACATACAGCAGTCCATCGGGAGTAGTACTGAACGAGAGTACCCAATGTAATTATTATTAGGATGTTACAGCGGACCCCGCGGGTCATCGGTGACAGCCCACGGCGACAGCCGAGGCTTCATCACCAGACACTGCCTAAACGAACTAACGCCCCCATGGCGCTCCGGACCAATGTAATGAAAAGATATACTCACTCCGCGTCCGTCACTCTCCACTTTTAAGTGGTGGCGGCGCGGCGGTCCTCAGACCACGAGCTTGGCCCGCGGCCGGTCTGGCTGGCGTGGCTGTTGTACGGCGCCTACCTAGTCGTACCGACAGCACCAGCAGCAGCAGGCCGTGGGCGTCCAGACGGGCCTCAGCCTTAGTTGGAACCACAGACAAGCGGATCCACCTGTCGACGTCCGGCGCCCAGCAGCGGGTCACGGCGAGATTGGCGTGTGCATTGTACGGTAAAGCTCCCGCCCAGGGGAGGGCACAGTGGAAGCGATACGTTCAGGTCGTCAGAATTCAACATCAGCACAACCTGTGGTGGCATTCGGACCATGCATGATACGCTTTGATGGAGCAGCCGGATGGATTCGTCAGCAGGGGGCGCTGATGTTGTGGGGTGAGGGTTGGTCGGTCAGTGGGCGCACTTCGTCATGAGCCGGGCCGGAGGCGTGAGCATCCCACCATCCTACATGAGCCCGAGCTCGGGCGGCAGGCGTGGGGTGGAGGCGTGAGGTGGAGGTGCCTGGCCTGTGGGATGCCTGTGGGGACGGCATCTCCCGTGCTCAGCTTCCTCCGCGTCCAGTGAACCTTTGGTACCCCGCTCGTGATCCCTTCGGTAGTGGTTCCCCGCCAGGGGATCGGTTTTGGGTGGAGGACGTATGGAGATGGTGGCGTGTGGAGGGTGGAGGCTCGTGGAGCGTGGAGGCTGAAGGCGCGTGAAGGTTGGGAGGTTGGAGGCCCGTCGAGGTGGAGGGAGGAGGCGCGTGGAGGGTGGAGGGTGGCTGATGGCGGCTGGAGGCTTGTGGAGGGTGGAGGGTGGGGGATGGAGGCTGGAGGCTTGTAGAGGGTGGAGAGTGGAGGCTTGGAGGTTGGGAGGGCGGAGGCGCGTGGAGTTTAAGAGGCACTGCAGTTACAATCTTCCTCTCCTCGCCACAACCCCTCTCCGGCACGAGTGAGCAGCGGGGATTCGCATCCTCACAACATTCACTGCGTGGCGACAGACCGGCCGACCGATCGACGGACCGACCGACCGACGTATGCCCATCCATCCTTCCGGATGACGTGTACGACAGAGTAACCGATCTGCTTTCCCATCTGCCGCCTGCACCAAAGGAATGACTTGAATGGCCGAATATCGACCCAAACGTCCCACATTCACATGCGCACTACCGACGAATGACCGAACAACGAACCAGCAACGACTATTTTGGCGGCATGCACCTATCTGTCCACGCTCCACCTAGCTGCCGCATGCATCCGCGAGCGCGTGGGGAAGGGGGCAGTTCCGACCCCCGTACTAGCTATCTAGCTTCACGGAGCCAAGAAGTGTGCTGCCAGCCTATCTCAGCTAGCGACACTACTGAAAATGAACGAACTCGTCTCATCGCGCACGCCGCCAAGGATTAACTGCCAGCCGCCACGGATTAGTTGCCAGCAGCCGCCAAGGCGAAGGCGGCGGAGGGGGTGAGGGCGTCCGTCAGTGCGCCATTATTGATGTCGATGCCTTATGCCTTATGCATCAGGATGCAGGAGGCAGGAGCCGAGGTACAACACATGACACCCGCGGTCGACACCTTGTACGGCAATCCACCTCAGCATTTGCAACCGTACAAGCTGATATATCTTGGGCCCGATATAGTTTACACCCTATAGCCCTGGAACTCGGTGTCCTGCAGAGAGCGAGGAAACCAGCGACGGGGGATGGACGGGGGGCACAGGTTTATTAGGACGTACCGAGGAAATCAAGGACGTGCAATCCACTCGGAGGTTGTACAAAACGGCACAGGCGCGTGGAAAGGTGCCAGTTAACAGTTCATTCCCAATTTACGGATTACCACGGACATAACTTCCGCAATGCATCCACATCGGTGCATCACGCCAACAATACACTCATCTACTCCTTCCGAACCTTCCGGGCCTACGAACCGTTGACGTTGCTGTGCGTGCCCGCGACTATCTACTACTCTTCCCAACCAGTTCGCCATTTTTGAATCGATCCACGCCGCCCTCAATACGAACGAACATAAACCACCGCTGTAACACCACCCACGCACCTGGCCGCCCGGGGCGATCTGGAGAGCCTGTGGAACATAAGAGAGCGCCGACGTACGAGCGTCCGTGAAACAACAACGCAACAGCGTAAAGGTTCGTTAGATCTTGTAGATAAGTAGTGAACACGCAGAATGATGCGGCCTAATGACGGCTAGGTGATGCTAGGGACGTTGACGCGCGAGACTATGGAGCCCACTCACGAGCAATCTACGTTTCCTACTCATTTGCCGAAAACTACCCTAATATTACCCAATTACCCGGTTGCCGTACGTACCCCGTTGCCGTTTTCTCGTGGTATGCAAGCATGGCGGGTACTAGCTTCGCGTCGCCCTAGCGTATTCCCATCGGATGGCCATCGGCTCAAGCCATGCACGCAATGATGGAGAACGTGTAGCTAAATGTACGTGCGTGGCTGCCCGTACTTGGTACTTGGGGCTGCTGCACGCCCCCGCTACCGCCGCCACGCACCTTGATGGTAGAGTACAAGGGCAGGACCGGCACACTGGTGGCGTTGTTGCCGTTCTTGAAGTAGTAGTACGACAGCATGACGTTGGGCACGTTGCCGACAAGGATGTTGGCTGCGATGTAGCCACACACACACACACACGCACACGCACACGTGCAGTGTTCAGGATCGTGCCGCATTGGGGGTGCAGCTATCTACGGTAGCCTCTGCCAAACGCTTGCCAAACCCTTGCCAACCAGCCATCATCTGACAAGCTGCGTGGCGGTCGACGGAAACCATGCGACACGTTACCATATATGTGTACGGGGCAGGCGACCGGTGCAGCACTGCCAACAAGCATATCCTTTCTTTGTGGCCTGTGGTTGCACAGGTTGGACGGCCGGGAGACGTTGGCCGGCAGGGTGAAGTTGAACACGCCGGGGACGGAGTCGATGACGGCCTTGCCTGCGTGTGTGTGGGGTATGTGGGGCGGGGGAGGACGGGACGGGACGTGGCCGCCGTCGCGTGTGTGATGGATAATCACCCTAGATCTCAACCTTCGGTCCGTCCACTACCTATAGCATCCCCCACTTTGGGTCCCTCAAGGGGTTTACGCTGTGTTACTGTCCAACAAATCTACCGCAGCGTAATGTATGTGCTCCCCGCATCTTTTGTAAGGCACCGCACGCAACGAACGACCCTCACCGGCGAACTGGGTGGTCAGGTTGGTGCGCAGGCCGGTGATGTTGAACGAGGTCACGTTGCTCTGCGGGCGGGGCATAGCAGGACATCGATTACCAAGCAAGCAAGGAGGCGGTTGCGGCTGTCAACGATCACCCCGGGCGGGGCGGGGCCGCTGTGAATTTCGACTCGACACATAGCAAAACCCTAGACCCCACCCACGCAGCAGACAAGTCAGTCCGACACCGCCTGCGCGAGCGCGCGCGCTCGTGCCTTACCAGGCCGACGTGGTAGATGGAGCCGTTGGCGTAGTTGGCGATGCTGGAGGCGTCAGCAATCGGGGCGAAGCCGTGCAGCTTGCCGATGACGAAGCTGCACGCGGGCACACGCAAGTAACGGCATAAATGCTCTTGTACAGCAGAGCCGCTAAGAAGGTCCACCTGGCGCGCGCTCAGCAACGCAGCAGGCGGCTACCCGGCCCTGACAAGTACCGGCCCCAAGCAACGGTGAATCTGTCCCCGTCGGGCGCATATATATATACACAGCGCGCCCCCTGAGCCTGCACCTCGGTCACGCAGCATGGGGTTAGAAGGGCTGACTCACGAGTTGATGAAGGGCTTGCTGGGGAAGGCGTCGTCGCAGGCCTTGTAGCTGGCGTAGGCGGAGGCGTTGGCGAAGTCAATCACCTGCAACATGGATTGGTGCGTGAATGGGGCAGGAAGCAGGACATCAGCCGTCGTGCGTGCTTTACCTACCTGGTGCACAGCCAACAGGGAATCTCACTAGTAAGCGTGCTCAATTGGCTTGCGGCTAGGCAAGCACTGCTGGGGCATGTGCCCCAAGTGTATCAAGTCAACGTGGCAATCCCGCGCGCTGGGTTCCCAATGATGTTTACTTGCTCGGAATGCATATATGTAACCGTGTTTGCAGTGATCTAAGCGAGCGTGCCGAGTGCGGTCCCCAGCTAGCTGTCCCCCTCCCCCGCAGATAGCTATGCTATGATCTTTCGCGCGAGAATGTAGGTCAACTGACCTTAACGAGGCTGCCCCAGTTGCCCTTGGGGTTGTAGGAGACGTTGGCGATGCCGGTGACGGCCGCAACGAACGACCTCGAGCAGTTCTGTATACCAGGCACGCAGCATAGCACATACATATGAGCTAAATAATATAATACATATTATAATCATACTATTTTCATTCAAGCATCACAACATTTTTTGTTCCGAGCCTGCATAGATAGGTGCGCATCATATTGCGTATACCGCGTGAGCAGCACGCGAGATGATCTTTTCACGGTATTACGACAGTACATACAAAGCGCAAAAGCTTGGCTTCTGAAGTCGCCGCCATTTCGTGCTCACCTTGAGCAGGGTCCTCTCCAGCGTGGAGAGGTTGCTCACATTCGCCGTGGTGTTGTACTTGGCCACGGAAACATACCTGTATAATAATAAAAGTCAGAACTTTGCAAACATCGCGAGCACGTCGTCGCAAACGTATCAGCGAGTGCGGCTCCACCTACCGGTAAAGGACGGCATCGGTACCTGCAGTCAGAGTCAGATACACGATGTACACATTAATATAAATCAAAAGATTTCACAAAGTTTCCTTCATATTCGCAAGAAACGGTTCATTGTGACACAAGAATAAATGACTAGACTCCACCTAGATTTCTGACAGGCGAAATATGCATGAATAAGGCAGATACGCAAGGTAAAACTAAATGCAAGACCCGATCTATTATCAAACACGCAGTACATCGCCTTTTCTTTACATTGACACCTACGCGTACACGCGCGCCGCATCTCTAGGCACTGAACTATGATACGGTCTCTAAACCCGAAATTTAAACATTCACATATCAGGCAGACCCGTCTTTGAGATATTCTTACCCATGACGGCGCAGCCGAAGGCAACCGCCAGCGCGAACGTGATCAACAGCGACTTGGCCATTTTCGTGCGGCAGAGCGGGGCGATAGACCGTGGATTAGAAGGCAAGGCAACCTAAATGAAGTGCCCGATACAAGCGATAAGACAGAATGTTACACGTCGCTATTTATGGCTTCCAAACGTCGATCGGGCCAGAATATGCGCACGCGGCGGGTAATGACGGAGCATCTCGCCGTTCGGCATCCTGATGGAAATCCAAATTGCATCTTCTGGCGGCGGTATCTCCGGTAGTTCCGGTCCACCAAATATGGGTGTTGGGCCGAGCGAGCGATTTGTGTACAGGTTGTCACAAACACATGAATGATCATTTGGAAAACAAACTGCATGTCATACGCATCAGCGAATAATTTCTTATACGCCAGTCGGGCAAGTTGCATTCCGGACGACATAGAGGCGCCCGATCCCGTACTCCGTCCAAGATGTACTTCAGGCAGGCTTCGATTGATGCGATACTCTCGACACAATACCCCATCAGTATTACCATACCGTAATTGCGTGTACACAGCTTTTCTGTTTCTAGAAATGTTTATATCCGATTTTTATTTCTAATACAGCCTACGTAGGAAACGTAGCTGTTGAAAGCTCATAACAAGACTTGATGCGGTGTATGTAGGGACCGGACCTGGTCGTTCGTTGGTGCTCCTAAACATACAAACCCACTCGGAGCAGAAGTGAGGATCAACTCGCCGGTAGTAGCTAGGTGCATCGAAAGGGATAAGCTGCCGATTGCTTGCTTGCTTGCTTGCTTGCTTGCTTGCTTGCTTGCTTGCTTGCTTGCTTGCTTGCTTGCTTGCTTGCTTGCTTGCTTGCTTGCTTGCTTGCTTGCTTGCTTGCTTGCTTGCTTGCTTGCTTGCTTGCTTGCTTGCTTGCTTGCTTGCTTGCTTGCTTGCTTGCTTGCTTGCTTGCTTGCTTGCTTGCTTGCTTGCTTGCTTGCTTGCTTGCTTGCCTGCTTGCTTGCTTGCTTGCCTGCTTGCTTGCTTGCTTGCTTGCTTGCTTGCTTGCTTGCTTGCTTGCTTGCTTACAGCCACGCAGACACGCAGCGCAGGCAGACACGCGCCGACCTTTCGTTTCACCATATATATACAATCCGCCGCACGCAAGCACGTACCGGCAACCACGCGTTATTGGTAAAACGAATGAATGATGAATCAATCCCATAGTGGCATGTGTACGTCGGTAAATAAGGAGCCACGCACCGGCGCGCATCATTATAATGCGAAATAAGTATAATCGGAGAGTCGGCTTCCGGCAAGAACGAACTCCCGCCCCCGCTGCTAGCTATACATTTGCCCTTTTCAGTCAGTCCGCCTTCAATGCAGCCCGCCCAAACAGCCGGGTGATGCCAATAAACAATGCTGGGACGGAGAAGGCCGGGCGAGCGAGGATGCAAGGACAGACGGAGAACGAACGGCACGCACCCACGATGAACACCAACAACCCACACCTAATAACCGCAACAAACAAGTCGAACGAACGAGCGATCGAACGCCAATACACGAGTTTGTTGTTTGTAGCACTGCCACGGCAGGCACGCAGGTGTTCTTCACGCAGACTAGCTCGCTTCAGAATAGAAACATGTATGCGCCTGTCTAGCCGAGGTTATTAGTTGCGTGCGTGACGGACTACTGTGTACGTACGTACGTAATTGCTTGCTGGCTTGCGGAACTCAACAAACCAAGATCGTACGGCGTTACAAATGTACAGCAGGCGAGGGCCGTAAATATGCACGCACACACACCTGTGACATCTGATCACGGCTGTACGGTATACGTACATGTGATGAGGTGCTCAACAAACCGTCATGCGTCCGTGCCCTTGGGTCGGCGGTATTACTCTGCCTCTACCCTTGCGGCGTGAGCAGTTAGAGGTGAATAGCTGGTCAGTCGGCGGTTGCTCCCGGACATCCCGGTTTTCAGCAAGTGATAAATTGTACATACTGTGTTACACGTGTACGGCAAGGCCTGTATTTATGTACGCACGCACATCTGTGGCAAGCAACTGATACGGCTGTACGATATACATGTGATGAGGCGCGTTGAATGGCGTTGCGTGACTCAGATCTGGATTTGCGGCATATTGTTACAATGCCAGACGTGCCTCGCTCAGCACGGTACCCGAGTCCTTAGGGCACGACTGCACGCACGCAGCCTTCAATTGACTACATACATCTATCTCTCGTCACGAGAGCGTAAGGAAAACACGCACGCGAGTATTCAGCAGCCAATACAGCTGCACTATGTATCCTCGCTGGAACCCATGCCACAACACCGCTGCGGCGGCGCAAATCACGCACTCACGACGTCATCGCTTCCTTGCATCAGCGCAGCAACACACGAACGAACGAATCGACCATCCATCATACCAAAACCGCAGAAACTGATATGACCGACCATTCATCAGAACCATGTACGCGTGCCTTGTCACGACGTTCAAACCAAGCTATTTATCAGTGACAGGCAGGACGGATCCATTACAGACCCACCCCCTTTATCGATGTATCGATGAACTGCATGTGGCTAGATAGGCTGGATCAGATGCACTGCATTCATGCGGCTTTGTGGAGTATCCCTGGCGACGGACTTATTCCGCCGCACCGCTACCAGAGCACATACATCGAACTCATCATGGTATGCATGCTGGCGGGTGCGACGGCGACTTGCTGTATGTGGGTTTCATGCGCGTAACTCCGTACGTATAATTACACCTTGTAGCCCAGGAACTCGGTGTCCTGCAGTGAGCAAGCAAGCACGGAACGGAAGGCGATCGACTGGAAGCGATAGATTCGAGGCAGTAGATATAGATACCTATCACTCGCTGCCTATCACTCGCAGAGTCGCTGGCCGCTGGCAGGATGGCAGGATGGGAGTGGAGGTACGTACGTGGCTAGTTAGCTAGAGCGGTCCGCTTATGCGTCAGCAAGCATGCATCAAATGCATGCAAGCAACGAAGGCGGCGGCGGCGGGACCGGCGACGGGCCAATATGATTCCTCGTCGATCTTGGGATGCCAGCGAGATGCATCGTAAGAATTAACCATCTATTGAGCGTGGCTAGGCCGTCGCGTGGCTAGGCCGTCGGAGCAAATTCGCGCGCACACGTACCCGACCGCCTGGGGCGATCTGAAGGGCCTGCAGATGGGCGCATTCGCAAGAACACACACACACACAGTGCGTAAATCATAAGGCTCTGGGTTGATTTTGCATCGTGGTTGTATCCAATCGACCGGCAACTAAATGGTTAGGGCGACCCGAATTGACCCGGCGCTGGCTGGTTACTGCTACTGGCACATACCTGCTGCAAATTACACCTATTTAGCGGCGGCAATACACCACTACACCACTACACCACCGCGGCAACATGGTTAGGGCTACCCGAATTGACCCGGCGCTGGCGGCAATACACCACTACACCACTACACCACCGCGGCAACATGGTTAGGGCTACCCGAATTGACCCGGCGCTGGCTGGTTACTGCTACTGGCACATACCTGCTGCAAATTACACCTATTTAGCGGCGGCAATACACCACTACACCACTACACCACCGCGGCAACAAATTCAAATTTTACGCGCAACCGGCCCCACCTTGATAGAAGAGTACACGGACAGAATCGGCACGCTGGCGTTGTCACCGTTCTTGAAGTAGTAGTACGACAGGAGGACGTTGGGCACGTTGCCAACAAGGATGTTGGCTGCAAGGAGATAGTAAGAGGGTAATAATCGATCAACTGTTTGTCTTCTTTCCTGAACGGAAGCCGAGTAACGCCAAAATGCGTGCGTGGCCGCCGCTGCGTGGTGCATGCTCGTGGTGGAGTTCTTGCTCCAGTAGTGGCAGCATGCAGGCCCGCACGCCGCCGCCCATATCTTGTACGACGCTGTTGTGGATGGCAGCCCTGATGTATTGTGACAGCCCTAGCGCGTGCATGTATGTCGGGCGGGGGCACTTCTACGCACTTCCATCGATCTGCAATGTGTATGTATGTGTCCCTGTACTCCGTCAACATGCCGCCAACCCCATCCCACTCACTGTGGTTGTTCAGGTTGGACGGCCGGGTGAAGTTGCCCGTCAGGTTGAAGACGCCGGGCACAGCGTCGATGACGGCCTTGCCTGCGGGCGCGTACGCGTGCGTGGGCCGCCGTAAAATGGCGTTATTTCGATAGGTTCGAATGGTGAGGAAGTCACCGATGACCCGCGGCGTCCGCTGTAACATCCAAATTCGGATGACCGCGGACGGCGGTAGCGCCGCCATCGAGAAACATGGTGCCACGCATGCATGGGGTTGGGGCCCGCCGGAACCGACATGCACCATGTATCCCGATCTACTGCATTATTGAGTTCCCATCCGGCATCAACCCACCGGCGAACTGGGTGGTCAGGGTGGTGCGCAGGCCAGTGATGTTGAACGAGGTCACGTTGCTCTGCGTGCAAAGCAAAGAAAGCTGGTTAGTTAATAACAGGAGGCATGCATGGCAGCAGGAGGCATAGCCAGCAGCTTGCTGGCACGCACGCGCCGACGTCCATGGACCGACAGGCAAATCGCCCCTCGCACCCAGCCCACGTAAAGTTTCTCATCTCACCAGGCCGACGTGGTAGTAGGAGCCGTTGGCGTAGTTAACGATGCTGGAGGCGTCAGCGATGGAGGCGAAGCCGTGGAGCTTGTCGGTGACGAAGCTGCATTTGGGCCAAACATCAACCCCCGTCAAATCAGCGCCCGTACCCAAATCAGCGTCCGTTCACACAAGGGCACGGGCGGACCCCTCAGCAGCAAATGGGAGGGCACTGCACATCGATACATCACTCCCGCTGCGAACGTGGTCCTCAACCCCCCCTGACACTGAATTGGCCCCAACCGCCGTCGCACTTGGCCCCAAGCCATCGCACTTTGAGCCTAACTGCGCTGTATGTCACCCAGGGGGGCAATGAACTCGATGGCACACAACAACAACAATACTTTGGCCCGCGAAGGCCCTCTCCTTAGGTAGCTACCCCCGCCGCTGGCAATTTTACAGGAACACGACTCACGAGTTAATGAAGGGCTTGCTGGGGAAGGCGTCGTCGCAGGCCTTGTAGGTGGCGTAGGCCGAGACGTTGGCGAAGTCAATAACCTGCGTGGCGGGGGAACGAAGCGTAACGGATGGGCGTGTAAGATGCGCGCCGTGCTCATACTTGAAAATATTGGTTCATTCATCGACTGAAACTTTCTAGTAATAACATTCCAATATGCGGTTCGAAGGGTCTGACCCCAGTCTATCATTCGCAAATGGAAGGCGCACTACAGGCTAGTTGGGCTAGCTGCTGTATGCACATGAGCAGGTGCGCAGTACGGCCATGACGCCACTAACGCCACCCGCCTGGAAAAGCGATGCAGGCACACGCGTACGAAATGGGCCGACAAAATATGCTGATTAATTATTTTCCGCCCTAACTCGCCTTAACGAGGCTGCCCCAGTTGCCCTTGGGGTTGTAGGTGACGTTGGCGATGCCGGTGACGGCCGCAACGAACGTCCTGGAGCAGTTCTGCGGGAACAATTTAACGAACGTTGCGCGGCGTTATGATTTCATGCCATCAGTTGACATACCACGCATGGACAACCGAGCAATTATACGCAATCCAGTACGTAATAACTCGCCGCCATATGCCGGATGTATTCAAATTCCACCGATTACACCGATGAAACTATGTGCAATTTTTCCGTGACAAAAGGCTGCTGTTTGCAGACCTCTATTCGCGCATTGGGTCAAATTCAGCTAATCCGAGAGGACGGTCTTGGTTTGTTGACCGATTAGACCGGCACGAACCAGCCTCGGTGAAGTCCTGCCCGCACGAACGTACGCACCTTGAGCAGGGTCCTCTCCAGCGTGGAGAGGTTGCTCACATTCGCGGTGGCGTTGTACTTGGCCACGGACACGTACCTGTCCACAAAGTAAGACAGAAAATGAGCACGACCGCACACGGGTCGCGGATGCACGCCAGACTGCCATCGGGTAGGGTGCGACTTACCGGTAGAGGACGGCATCAGCTCCTGCGGATGAATGAATGGACATTAGCAAAATATTTAAAATATTATTATATATGCAAACAAATCGAGTGAACGCAAGCGGGCCGCTGCGCCGCCGAAAGGAAGATGGCATGACTACGCCTACTTTAGTCCCACGCCGCGGGACAACCTTTCAATTATAATGAACAAAACGACTTATACGTTTCGGCAACAATGTATGATTGCAACAATCGGGCGATGGGCATCGCCGCCGATCTAGGTCCGACATCTATTTCGTGCCCGACTGACAGGAGGCCACAATCAACTGCGCAAATCAGCATTCATCATATGGAATATATGAGGCTACTTACCCATGAAGGCGCAGCCCAAGGCAGCCACCAGTGCGAAGGTGATCAAAACCGATTTCGCCATCCTGACTGACTGATGATGAGACGGACGGAAAAGCCTCTGCACGTCGATAAGCAACTCGCGAAAATGAGCAATGCGAACCGTCTCAACATACCAAATGTGGTAACTGCGCCGCTTTTATGGCCTTCCAGACCTCGATCGGGCCAGAATATGCGCTGGTGATGACGGAGCATCTCGCCTGCGGCATCCTAACCGTCGCCGTACCAGTCTACGGCCTGAATCAAGAGTTTTCCCGGTGAGCATGCTTGCGAGAGTTACCAAAACTCAGTAAATTCTTAAACACTATTCATGCCTGAAGAACATAAAAATGAGTTTTGGTTAAGTCCTACAGTGGCGAAGATTCTTCATTTCTGGAATTTGTATGCATCTGAAATATGCAAGACCTTGTGACGAGATTTACTTTGGACGCTATAAACTAGAACCAATTTGCAGACCCATGTAAGGCCGTGCAGGACGAGATTGTACTATGAAGGTTCACGCTCATTATTTTTTGGGCGGGTCGTAGCTACGCGTTTTTTATGTGCACATAAAGCGACATGTTTAGAAGTGCAAATATTCCTGGGCGGCACGGCGGGCGTTTTTTTATCCCGTTTCCGTAGTCGAGTCCATGGAATAAGTGTGAGATCAGCACCGATGCTCGCCCTCGCAACAAGTAATCCGAATACCACCAATGAAACGCATTATATCGAGGAATTTTATTACTACGCTGGCGTCCTCGACAGCAATAGCAGTTTCAGTAGTCCGGAATTGTCCAGAGCCGCAACCAGGCATCGCCCGGGGCCGAGGCTTCGCCGCGCGAGGTCGAGCGCGCTCTTTTGCAGCGGCGATGTCATTCTTGCATAGTATGTTTGAATGCATGATAAATGCAGCAGCGGTTCGAATCGTTTTCATGCCGGCGCCTACCTGCTGCACATTCCAAGCTCATCAATACACGCACTACACGAAAGCCTTGAGTAAACGTGGCGACGCAGAGTAGTCATAGCCAATGAGGACACCATGTATGGCTGCTTTGACATGCGATGCCGAATCATCGAATATGCCGGGGTCCCCAGCGAGACGCACGTTTCCAGAAGACTCATATAGCAGCAACGACTAAGATCCGAGCCATCCATCCGGCGAATAGCTGGGACCAACCCAAGGGAGGCACGCCCCACCGGGATATGCTCTTTGCTCACTCCGATGCCGCTGTGCGGCGAGCCCGCCCACCACTCACCTAGCAAGTGGTTGCACTGCCAAATTAAGCTACGGTGTATCAAGCACAGCTCGCTGCACCGCCCGACAACTGGCATTCCATATTCGTTGCAAATATAAAAGTCACAACCCCGGGAACGCGCACCTGGCCTTCCCGTGGCGGGGATAGATGCAGCCAACCATCGTGGGGACAGCACGGCTCGTTACGTAGTTCCCAACGCGGCAGCGCATACATCCAGGCTGCCAGCCCAACCAACAATTGCCTGCCCACCAAATGCCCGTCGACCATTGCCATACAACGTTACTTCCGTTGTGCAACGACGCCGCGCCTGCACGCACACGCGGCCCCATCCCGCGGCGGATCCGCACACCCGCAGTCCGCCCCTCTACTTCATAATCCGGCAGAATCAGATTCCAATAGGCCCCAACGGGTCAACGCTCAACGGTGACAACCGCAGCCTCCCCACAACCCACACGCTACCCAATTTCTTGGTGACGTTACAGTGTAGGGTTGTGCCCCGCGGGTCACCGGTTGTGCCCCGCGGGTCACCGGTTGTGCCCCGCGGGTCACCGGTTGTGCCCCGCGGGTCACCGGTTGTGCCCCGCGGGTCACCGGTTGTGCCCGCGGGTCACCGGTTGTGCCCGCGGGTCACCGGTTGTGCCCCGCGGGTCACCGGTTGTGCCCGCGGGTCACCGGTTGTGCCCGCGGGTCACCGGTTGTGCCCGCGGGTCACCGGTTGTGCCCCGCGGGTCACCGGTTGTGCCCCGCGGGTCACCGGTTGTGCCCCGCGGGTCACCGGTTGTGCCCCGCGGGTCACCAGTTGTGCCCCGCGGGTCACCGGTTGTGCCCCGCGGGTCACCGGTCACACCCCGTGCAGGGACACCCTCGCGACGGAGGTCCGCTGAGACGCACGGCAGACAGACAGACAGATAGACAGACCGGCAGACAGACAGACAGCCCACGCCGCCGTCCGGTCGCCTTGACCATGTATGTCATGGCTCCATACGCCAGCGCGGGAAAGACATACGATGGAAGGGTTTACTACCGTAACTCTTAGTGACATCATCGATATAGGTGGTTCGTTCAAGAAGGGGTTCCTGGGCGCTCCATCGGGGTACCCTCATGAAGCCCCAGCTTGGGACTCGCCATCGGGGCACGGCGGAGACCTTGCCGGCGCCCGCATGATACACGCACGTCGTACACCGGGAGATGTACGGCATCTCGAATGCGCCCCAGCGCCCGACCGCATGCCCACAGAGATGAGGCGGGCCAGTGGATGGGGAACCCCGCAAGGAAACACTATCAAATCAAATGGTGGTGCTGTCATTGGCAGGCCAGATAGAACCACACACGTAATCCGGTTCGTGGACGCCGCCTCACCCGACGACCGGCCCGGCTGTCAACAGCCCGCGCCGCAGCCAGCAGCGCGTGTCAGCGGACCCGCCGCACAGCAAACAAAACGCAGAGAACAGAACACGACTGCGACTTTGCAGGCGGCGGTTGAATATGTCGTCCAACGCGACAAGCGGTGCCGCCAGGCCTCATCTTACTTCGAAGCCTCCGGGACCGGTTCGTTTGCCCCTCCCGCCAAACCCATACAGACGGAGGGGCTCCCCACCAGCACCGGCGGCAACACCAGCAACAGCCACCGGCAGCAGCAGCGGCAGCAGCAGCAGGAGCCACCACCACCCGCCCCTTCAGAGCAGCCGCCGCCACACCAGCTAGCGGCACAGCAGCAGGACGGCCCCCTTTCGTGCCCTCGATTCGATGGCTTGAAACATCCGTGCCCTGGGGGTTGCATTTGAGCCTCAGCGACCCCCTGCCTGCCCCACTGATACGCGCGACTCCGAAACCGTGTCCAAACGGTCCAACTGGTGCCGTACAGCCTCAGATACAGCGAGCCTCCTTACTAGTTTAGTTAAGCAGCATCAGCACATCGTCCACTTTTACATATCGTCCACATCAGTCGTGTTCCAGCGCGGGGGGGGGGGGGGTTGCGTCCGCCGTTGGCGACCGTACAGCCCGTACTACATCCCGTAAATCTCGCCCCCTCCCTGTGCCACGCCTCGCCCAATTATCACTCTCGTCACTCCCTGTCTCTCGCTCACTCGCTCACTTCATGTGTAATAAACTATGCGGCACCTCGGTGCTGGCCCATGGAGCACCTTCAGCCATCCACGTGCCTCCATGGCGCATTCACTCTCACACTCACACTCACACCCACGTGCAAGAACTCGATGACCGGCTTAAGGTGCTCGGGCTCCTACCCCGCCCCCATCCCCGCATCCATCCGTCCACGTGAGGGAGGTACGCCGCTCTCGTGAGGAAGGCCGACCGACCCGCGGGGCACCGCGGCCCCCAGGAGGCGCATGCGGGGCCGAGCCGCACTTGTGAAGTCGTGAATGCAACACAACCCCATCCCGCCCCTCCCCGCCCCGCCCCATACCCCATCCCCGCTACCGCTACCGCGACCTGGCCATCTCCACCAGCAGGAAGTGCGCCCCGCTGGGCCCCGCGGTGAGCGTGAGGGCCGCGGGCGCGGCGGAACTGGTTCCGGAGCCCACCACCCGGGCTCCGTCCCGGGTACCCAACTGCACGTCGTTGGCCCGGAGGTCACCTGGCGGGTGTGTGTGGGTGTGTGTTGGGGGGGGGGGCGGGGGGGGCGTGTGTTATCAAAGAGAAAAGCTGAGCCGCGAAAAAACAGACCCGTGTCCAGTAATGCAACCGACGACTGAGACCGAGACCAGAGTTACCAATATGCCAGGGCGAAGTATGTCGACCATAAGTAGTCCCAAGGTGGTGTAGTCCGTGATGCCGTGGCGCCCCGTATCGTTGTCGAGCGCCGGTGGGCGCCGTTACGCCAGCAGAAGTAGCGGCTATGACGCCTTAGGCTAATGCAGACGAAACCGGACTAAACTACCTACTGATCCGAAGGTGCAGCAAAAGCAAGGGCGTATGCGTCAACAGCGCGTGCGATGCCGACAGCAAGCAAGTGCCCGGCACAACCGTCCCAGCCCGTGCAGAAGGAAAAAGATACTGACCTGAATGCAGAAACGGGAGCACCAAGCGAAGCAGCACCGTCAGTGGTTATCGAAGCGAAGTCGGAGGACATGCAAGGCGGATGGCAAGACAGGGACACACGTGAGCGCGACGGTCCGAAAAGTTGTTAGTAAGAAGGAAAAAACGAGCAAAGCAAATGGAATGCAAAGATGCGGGTGCCGAATTTGCAGTGATGCGCCGGGTACGAACGCGGTCAACTGCCGTCACAGCGCAGGGGCAAAGAACTAATCGCAGGCGTGTGTGGGGGGGGGGGCGGGGGGGGGGCGGGTTAGTGGGGAGGACGGGACCGGGGGTTGCAGCCGGGGGACAGTCCGCAAGCGGGAGACACAGTCCGCAAGCCGAAGGACACTCCGCAAGCCGGGAGACACAGTCCGTACCTTCTATACAGATCATGTACGCCTGGCGGCCGGGTCCCAGGCTCAGGTCGAAACGGGTGCCCGGATCGCTCTCCGACACGAACACGTTGGCGTCCTGAGGGGGAAGGAAGGGGCAGGGGGGGTTTGGGGAGGGGATGGGCGGGGTGCGGGCGCGGGAGCGGGCGGGCGAGGGGGCCGCGTTTGAGTAGCAGACCCACGGGTCAGCACGACAGCTGTCCAACACAGCACACGCGCACAACACACGCGGCGCACGCCCACAATATCTAAGAACGGAGCGTCGATCTGCGCGATCGATTTCGCCACCCTAGCGGAAATATTTGAGAAGCATCTTTGAGAAACAGATACCAATGGCTCTGGCCCGAGTAAAAGGACCACGCAGGACCCAGAGCGACCAATGCTCAGACCCGCGATTTCGTCAAAGCCCGAACATGTACCGTGTGCCAGCGAGAGGCCGGGTCACACCTGGTTCAGCTTGATGGACTGCAGGTCGGTGGTGAGGGGCCAGGAGGGCGGGGCGCCCGTGCCGCCCAGGATCTGAAGCAACCGGTTGTGACGGTCAGACTTGTCGTACCGGCTGCTGCCGTACTGGGGCGTGTGGCCGCGCCGGTCGGGCGTGATCCAGAGCTGCAGGAACCGGCAGGTTTCGGAGCCTTCGTTCATCTCCTGCCGGTGGGAAACGAACGGGGGGCAGAAATGGGGGATCAGGAATGGGGGATCGGATCGGGTATGGGGGATCGGGGATCGGGGATGGGGGATCGGGGATGGGGGATCGGGGATGGTTTGCGGTCGGGTAGGAGGCGAGGACCCGATATGTGCCGTGTGGCACGTTGATAGGCGGGCAGGTCGGGTCTCGGGTGTGTGTGTGACGTGCCAGGGGCGTGGCAGTGCCCAACGGTTGCCGTTTGGCGCGTATGACTGGGCCCCCCGGTGTGTTCGTCCTCCACAGGCAGGCAGTGCAGGACCGCGTGTCTCTACAAAGGGGCACCACTCGGCCCCTCACATGTCACGCACTCCTGTTCTGCCTGCCTGCTTAAATAACGCAAGGCGGCAGAGCACGGTAGAGCGAGCGAAGCCCGGACAGAAATGCCCCCACGGCCCACGCCACACAACCGCCGCTGCACCAGCCCATAACATACAATCCGCGGGCTGCATAGCCAGGCTGAGGGCGAACGACGAAACGAGCTGCGGAGGTGGGAACATGTCGGCGGGAGGGCTGCCGGAGTCTGGCCGAGCGGGATGTCGCCGCGCCGCGCCAGCCGCGTCGATGACCCGTGGGGGGGTGTTCGTACTTGGTAAGGCAGGCAGGGCAGGACATGTGCGTGACTTGCTGCACGGGGCATAGGTAAGCCCGGAAACGACCCTGGGGTTAAAACAAAAACAACCCAGACACACCCAGCCCAGCGACACCTCCCGACCCCTCAGGCGCACCCCACCCCCAGCCACTTCACCCCCCTGGCCCCTCAAGCGCAACCCAGCCCCAGCCACCACCGGACCAATGAATCCCTGGACGACCTCCTACGTTTCCTCAGCCCCGCTCCTCCCCCGACCCAATATACAAAAACACACACACTCTCTTGCCCTAACACACACTCACGGGTTGCATTCCTACAACACACTCACAGCCCCTCCTCCCTCCCAGGCCCTCACCCACCGAGTGCATCACGCCCGTGCCCGCGCTCATGTACTGCACGCAGCCCCGCGGCAGCGCCTCCTTATTACCCATCGAGTCCGCGTGGCTCAGCTTGCCCGACACCACTGCGGAGGAGGAGGGGGAGGGGGAGGCGGGGGTATAGGAAATGGATTGACATATTAATAAGGAAATTGGTAGACATTTTAAATTGCGCTGCTGCAAGAGCGACGGTTCGACTGGGGAGGCGGGGGCAGAGGCGGGCGGGTGGGCGGGTGTCGAAGGAGTTGAGGCGGGCTGGTGGGTTGGTGGCGAGGCGGATGGAGGCGGCAGGGGTCCCGGGGGGTGAATGGTGGGTGAATGCTTGACCAAGTACGGCAGTGTTGGATTGTGTGTGGGGGGGGGAGAGGGGGAGAAGACCCGGGTGAGGGTACGCGGTGGGTGTGTCCGTTGGTTCGGTCCTCTGGAGTGGGGGTGCGCGCCCCTTCCCTCTCTCCCCCCCCGCCCCCCCCCCTTGGTTGGCTCTTTCCTTCGGATTGATGACTGCGAAGATTGAGACCGTGAAGCCGCCCATGTTGTGGAGCAGACAAGGCGCAGCGCATGCCGCCGCCAACCTCAGGGTCATCCGTCACTGCCCTCCCAATGTGTCCTAACTCGGCCCTCGGCCCCCTACCCATTTCCTGCACTGCCTCAACTTCCATCCTGCCCCCAGTTTCCTCCCCAGCATCCCGCCCACTACAGCCCGCGCGCCCCTCCCCTCTCTCCCCACCCACCCCCAACCCCTGACGTCCCACCGTAGCTGAAGATCTCGGCATCCCGATGCGGGTGTGCCCTGCGCCGGTACGGAAGGAGGCACGGCAATCACCCCGCAGTACGGCAATCCGTTAGCATCTTCAACCACCACCACCATCGGGGGGCCGTGTGATTACCTCCGCGCAGAACTCGCAAGGTAGCATGTCGACTGCTATGTCGCAAGCCGCGACCGCTATAGAGGCTGTGCAGTATCATCACGGGTATTATCCCATGAGGAGTCTAGCATGGACATCTGCCGATCGGTCCCCTGTCTTTTAAGGCATGATACAACAAGCTGCGGTCCCCGCGCGAGCCGATGGGTCGGGCGGGCCACCGCCTGCTCTGGTCGGGCCTTGTGTACGGATCGCTAGAAAGGACGTCCGACTTCGAGGGATCAGGGGGGACGGGGGGACAGCAATGTTCGTTCGATACGGTGCTTTCCCCGCCCCAACCCTCCCCCGCCCCAGGGAGAAGGGCCGGCCTCCGTCGCCGCCCGGACCACCTTGACATCCTGACGTCATGGCCCTGACGTCATGGCCCCGACGTGGTGGCTCTGACGTCATGGCCCCGACGTGGTGCCTCTGAGCCTCTGACGTCATGGGCCTGACGCTGACGCAACTTGACACCTCCCCTGGCGCTGCCCGACCTTATAACCCCACCCACCAACCCTCCCCTACCCATCACCGCCCTCACTAGGCGCCGCCCCGCACCATTCTTGTGTTGCCCTCACCTTCCCGCACCTTCCTGCACTGGGTACGACTACCTGGGTACGACACGCACCCCACCGCCCCACGCCTGGAGCTCCCGATTCCCGCCCGTACTCTAGCTACCCGCGACTTCGCCCCCGCCCCGCCCCGCCCCGCCCCGCGCCCGCGCCTCCTCCATCCCGCCCCTCCCTTGACCAGGTCGTCACTCACCCGAACCCCGCCCCTCCCTTGACCAGGTCGTCATTCAGAACCCGCAGCACCCCGAAGTTCTCCCGGGCCGAGTCCCAGTAGTCCCTGCGGCGTTACCAGGGGGTGCAGGGGGTGCAGGGGGTGCAAGGGAACGGCTTGGCGGGGGTGCAGGGGGTTCAAAAGAAACAGCCGGTGCAGGGGGTGAAGGGGGTGCGAGGCGCGATGGAAGGAGGCGTCAAGAGTGAGGTGAGTGCAGGACGGTAAGGAACGGAAGGAAAACAGTAAAGGGGGCCTGTTGGTTGGTTGGTTGGGTAGGTGGTCCTGGGGGCTAGGAGGTGGTCCTGGCGAAATCCGGGGTGGGTGAGGTGCTACAGCCCTCGGCAGCCCAGGCAAGGCGACCTATCTAGGGGGGCTGAACAGCCCATCGATCATCGGGGCGGTCGACGTCAAAGTGCCAGAGCATGAGCCGGTCGGACCAAAGATGGCAGCCGAAAGGCGGACCGGTCATAAGCCGTACAGTTGTACTGCATGACAAAGGATACGCCGCGGCGCTGCGGCGGTCTGTCCCCTGAAGCAGATCATTTCTATTCCGGTCCGTGTGGCCCGGGTCCATGTGGCCCCGGCCCCGGTCCGTGTCACCTCTGGGTGAACTCACGCGAAGGAGAAGTGGAAGCGGCTCTCCAGCCACCAGGTGGGTTTGGACACGTGGAGGCTGCCTGAGGGGCGGTACCACCCACCAGGATGGGACGACCGCCGTAGGGCCGGGCAGCAGACGGTGCAGCGGGGAAGGGAGGTTGGCAATACGGCATACGGCATAAGGCGCGTGCAGGGGTGACGGATGGGCAGGAGGCCGCACCGCCCCTTTGCTGTTGCATAATTACAGAAGGGGGAGGGAGGGGGCGGGGCGCGACACTTAACGGCACCGCAGGGCCATGGTGACGTCCTCGGTACACATACATACGTGCATGCATACCGAGGTAGGGGACAGTTCCGGGTAGCATGGGGATGCACAACGAACGCCGCCCCGTCATCCTCGCAGCGCTTGAACCTACTCGCGGGTACTCGTGTGATGGTTGCCATGGAGCCGGGAGAAGCGTTGCGGTCGGCGGTTGAGGCCGTGGCTGCCGTGCTGAGATCCGCACTCGCGGATGCAGGCCTCCTGGATACGGGCGCAGGTCGAGAGGAGCGCTGCTGTTCAGTAAATGCCCGCGAGTAGATAACTTGATCGGGTCCCGAGAACCAGAGGTAAAGTTGCAAGCTGAGGAGGCCCGAAAGCGTAATCGCGCTGACTGTCGCAGTAGCGATGCGCATTTGGAGTAAGTCCGCAGAACGATTCAAATCTTGTTGAGAACGTGGCTCGCACTTTTAATGCGCGCACCTGCTAGAAACCGTCTGAGTTCGGCTTGCAGACCCTGCTCCTACAAACTTACGGATAAGTGTTTGCATAGCTGCTTCACTGAATATAATTTGATGTAATGAAGATGAAATTCCTGTATTGCTATATAAGGAGAATCTAGAGACGTGTACTCTGACGCATGACAAAGCAACGTTGACGGTTTACATGTCGTGCAATACTCGGTGACATTGAAACCACATTTCTTTGCCTCGCATAACTTTCCTTTCATGAAGATATCCACCATTTCACGGTAGTGCTTTCATCGTCTTCTTGTTCTGGATTAAAGATGCTTCGTACCGTGATGATCAGTGATGGACGCTAGGGTCGTGTTGCGCAGCGCTACGCACACCTGTACACACCGATGTGCGCCATTATCGCTGATACTGGGCATTTTCAACTAGTTTCACGCCATGTTGGAAGTCTATCTCGGTGGTGCAAGAATGCGACCACGAACGGTACCGCACACATCGCAGTCGTGCGGCAAATGCACTCCAAGATTGGAATGACAGCGGAGGACCTGTGAAAGAACCTTGTAGCAAGGTCGGCTGTAAGAGTTCGCATCAAACCGCGCCCGCCCTGCTGCCATTCGTTCGATGGTACTTGAGGCGAAACGCTTACTGTTGCAAGAGAGGCGGGGGAGAACCAACTTGTGCGAACAACCGGTTGGCCCCCGCCGAACCTCCCCGAACGCCATTATGAAGCGCCTTGCACCTCCGTGCACGACTGGGAAGGTTTCGCATTGACAAAATCCTAACTTAATCAATAAGATTATCGTTAGGATGATAACGTTATTGTTTACTGGCGTTCTCCCCGGTAAGCCTAAGTAGGCACGTGTCTGTGAACGGCGCATTAGAGAGACAACTTACCGTGCCGGGCACCGAATGGAACAGTGACGTAAGAGCGACTGTGGAATTGCGGCAAACGGCACTTACTAACTGAAGTAAAACGCTGGAAGACCCGAACTCATATGACGTGTGGTCCACAACGGGCGGCGGCTGTACGGCTGTACGGTTGCACGGCACGCAGGTGACCTGCAAGGCGTGAACGAAGGCGTGATATTCGAGAGACGACGTCGTGCGCTAGTATGGGCGGTGATCGCCATCGCTTGTGAGAACTGCGTTGCTACCTACGATGTGTTACACGTGATCCAGTTAGCTGATGAATCGCCTGAACCGACAATCCATGGGATGGATGGGGTCCACGCGTGGGTGCGCTCCCTCATTTTGGACCCCCTCCGTCCCCCCCCGTCCCTCTTTCCATCGCCCGGATGTAGCATGTAGGTACATGGCAAGCACGGTATCCGTCGGTCTGGCGGCGCCCTGCCTCCGTCCCGGCCGATCCTAGCTAGGTTATTATTAGTTCGGCTTTCTTCATGACCCGGCTCCACCCAGCTCATCACCCCAACTGTATGCATGCAAAGCAAGACCTCCCGCCCGCCAGGTAGGACCGCCCTACCTACCTACCTAGGACACCGCCGGACAGTGATTGCCAGATAGGCCATGGGTCAATCAACTGGTGGTGAGACATTATTGTACGGAAGCTGCTGTACACCACCGCCGTACCGTGATCATGAAGGTCTGATGGTAGCCGTACGTCCGTCCATCCCCAGGCAGCGGTCCTCGGCCGCCGCCCTAAGAAGCCACCCAGGGGCCGTAAGTGTCGTCGGAAGCGACCAGGGCGACCACAGCCGGGCCTCCCGCGCACGCACGTAACAGCAGCCGGGCCTCCCGCGCACGTACGTGACAGCAGCCGGGCCTCCCGCGCACGTACGTGACAGCAGCCGGGCCTCCCGCGCACGCACGTAACAGCAGCCGGGCCTCCCGCGCACGTACGTGACAGCAGCCGGGCCTCCCGCGCACGTACGTGACAGCAGCCGGGCCTCCCGCGCGACGTCGAGGCGACGCTGCGGCGGCCTTCCCCTTCCCGCACGCGCGACCCCACTGGCCGCGTCCACAGCAATGATCCACGCCACGCCGCGGCCGCAACGATACACGCATCACTGCCGCGGCCGCGCACTCCTCCTCCACGGCTTCGTGCGTGGTCGCAAAACATGGATGGGTCCGGCAGCGCCGTTGCTGGGCATTACATACTCGCTGAGTACGGCGAGTACGGCGAGAGGTCGGGGCGGTTGGAGGCATGAGGGATGGGGCCGCGCTTGAGTAGGAATCAGCATGGATGTTGCTCGAAGACCTGACGCTGTTGTGTTGATGTTGCTTGTCCTATCGGACAAGCGTGCAGATTACTGGGCCCGCCTTGCTCGTACGAACCCTTCTTTCCCGAATGACCAGGACGACCTCCCCCGCTTGGTTCCACCACCCAGCGGCGGAAGTGCCCTGCTACCCGTTTGTCGCACTTCGTCCTTCCCTCCCCTAAGTGAGCGCACGCGGGCGGGTATTGGGATTGCCTATCGATGTAATAATTTCTTTGCGGTATGGCCAAGAGTAATGTACGCGCGCAAGGAATGCATATAGGTTGTCGTACCGCGGATGACACGTCATATCACTTTCACTTAATCCATCGTCATGAGCACACGCTTGGTTTCGGCAATACTGCTGTCGTACTTATCGTTGAGCTGTGACAAGCTGCATAAGTCATTTATGCATCGCACATGCCTTGCTTGAGACCCCAAGAGGCGCTGTAATCGATTGATGGCGCCAGCTGCATGGTTGCACTCTCGCTAGGCGTCTTTTGGGGGCCCCCACGCAGCGAGATATATTATGTTACAACGGGCCCCGTGGGCCATCGGACACAGCCGTAGCATCCTCACCGAACACTGCAACAAAACGAAACCGCGCCACTACGGCGCGCCCACAAGCGAACCAAGTGGGTGCGCGGGGTGTGCTTCGGTGCACTTGTGGGTCCTGTCCGGCGCGCCAAACTGCGTGGCGCGGTTTCGTTTAAGCGGTGTGTCGTGTGATGAGAAAGCTGCTGCGGCTGTCACCGATGGTCACTGTCACCGATGGCTCGCTATTCGCGGGGTCCTCAACATCATGACTAAAGCTGGGGCACCATGATGACCTTGTGCTCGGCGGATTACATACCCGTATATGTTAAAAAACACAAAAGGTGCATTCTTTCTTTCGTTGTGCAGTTGTAGGCGGACACGCTCCTGACGCACCCATGCGCCGGCTTCGTTTCATCTCGATGAAAAGCACGCACTTGGCCACTACCGGCATACTGCGTTGCTGAAATTTATTTTAAATGAAGGTCAGTAGGGTCCTTGCTATCACCGAAGAAGATGTTTCTGGAGAGGCCTGGACTCGCAAGGAGGATAGGAGCTGCTGTTCTTTGCCATCCTCATACGTACCGACACGTAAGTTCAATCGTATCCGGTCCGACACGCAGAATGCCTACTGCGACCTGAAAGAGTGATTTGCAAGACATTAAGGCGAATGTACTTCTCGCGCCTGACTGTCATTCACACAGGAAGTGTGTTTGAGTGTGGTGTCGGTCGCCCTGCCTAGCCCTGCCCTGCCTTCACCAAAACTACTTCATGGAACCTTTATTGCCATGCTTAAATCCAGGCACGGCGTTGTGGGATAACTTCTGCGTCGTAAAAAGTATTACCAACCATGGCATCCAGCTGTATGTATCGAACGAAGCGAGAAAATGAATGTAATTTGTGTACACTAATTGACAAGCCTGGCAAATTGAGGGCCACAATGCTGCCGAGTACGGAATACGGTGACGGTTGTGATGCCTAAAGGTGCAGATGCTCCGTTATTACCGACGCATATTCTGGCCCGGATCAAGGTAGGAATGCTATTTAATTGCGCCACAGTCTGCAAGTTTGGTTATCTTGAGAGCTCGGTGGATTTACTTTGAGCTTCTTGACGCGATACGGCAAAGCTACCTCGGTCACAATGGCGAAATCGGCGATCATCATTTTCGCGCTGGCGATTGCTTTCGGCTGCGCCGCGATGGGTAAGACTGAATTTTAGATTCAAATACGGTAATCTACTTATTAAGTAGCGATGGCCGCTTGGTGGACTGAAGTGCAATCGCAGGAGGCAGGGAGGTAGCTAGCATAACGAACCGCGGCGGCGATGCGGACCAGCCGGCTTTGTTTACCTTTCCTGCCATGATATCATAATGCCTATTTATACATAATTTTCATGAAGTAAGGTTTTCTTAGAAAACGGTGATCGTGCCGTAATCGCCGATGGAGGCGCTGCGCGCCAAACGTTTGTAACTGCTTGCTTACACCAACTCCGACGACTTCCCTGATTGCAGGCACCGAAGCCGTTCTTTACAGGTACGTGAATGCCACCATTCAGCGGTCGGAATTTGTGTAATGTTGGGCCTCGCTCAGCAAGGCTTGCTTTGGGATCGCTTGCTTTGGACGGAGCGACCAGACCCTACCCGGAAGAATCACGCGCCGCCGCGCGCATAAACAAAGCAATTAGCATACCATTGATACACTGTATTGACGCTCTGCATGCTGTTCTGAGGGCTTCAATGTTTCGAACGAATCCGTGCAGGTATGTTTCCGTGGCCAAGTACAACGCCACCGCGAACGTGAGCAACCTCGCTTCGCTGGAGCGCAATCTGCTGAAGGTGAGCTTTGTATGTACCGCGGCCGTATACATGGCCGGGATGAATTGATTTGCGCTTGTAAGCATGGCTCTCTTACTTTAGCTCGATCATTCTCAGTTGGCGTAAATCGTTGATGATGAGAACGCATCTGCAACCTAGACAATTTCCTTCCATATTTCTATGGTTCTAACTCTATGTTCGCTGTTCACCATTCCACGCTTATGTGAACAGAACTGCTCCCGGGCATTCGTTGCGGCCGTCACCGGCATCGCCAACGTCACCTACAACCCCAAGGGCAACTGGGGCAGCTTCGTCAAGGCAAGTGCATTTTCAAAATGGTCCAGATTATTATAGTTTGGACGCGCGTACGTTTAGTGTGTTACCGACGTATTGCTGTTGGCCGGTACAGATCGGTGCATCATAAGCGGCGGGGCGGGGTAGGCGGGGTAGGTGCAGATAGCTAGATGCCTCTCCTACATTACTACATATGAGACGGGGTTGGAGCTCAGTGGGCCCTTTCCACCCTTTCTTGAAAGTGGCGGGGGGAGTCCTGCGATGTGCGGGACCTGCTCCTGAAGAAGGATGAGGCGCGGGTTCCCCGCCCTCTGTCTGTTTATCGTCGGGCTCTCCGTACCGGGGTTCAAGTTGGGGACCGGGCCTACCCTCAGATTGGGGTGGAGGTTGGGCTCCCGTTGGCATTTTGGTGTTTTGGCCAAGTTTTTTCTTATGATGCGGGTTACCCCACTAGCGGTCGCTGGGCAGTGTCACGAGCCAGGCGTGGGCCTTCCAAGACCTCGAGAGGGTGCTGCGTTGGGTGCCTCATCAGAGGTGGTGGTAGCTGGGTAATGGGGTGCCTGTGTGGGCGACCTCCCCTGTGCTTGGCTTTATCCACTTCTGGGGATTATGCCCGCTGCTGTGCCTATCCCTTTGGTAGTGTTGCCCCGCTGCGCGCCTCTGCTTGCTTCGGTGTCTGACTGGTTGGGGTTATGGCCCGGTGTGTTTTCTTTGGGTGCGGCGTTGTGGTGTGGAGGTGACCTGCCGCCTTGGCGGTGGGGCCTACTGGGGCTTGCTCTGGTATACACCGATGATCCCGTTGGGGTCCGCTGTAACATTCATTCATTCATTCATTCATATGAGACGCGCGATTAAAAACCACGAGCACCCTCGTTATTTGACATTTGGTATAACGTAATTAATTTGAGAAAATTAATTTGAGAAATTATGTATGTGTTTCTTCACGGAGTCGCGCGTGTACATGCGTGCACTCGCTCGGCTACGTATGTAGTCGGTGCGATGCGTTCGTTCCGTCCGTTTGTTGCTATGCATGCATCTATCTTCAAGAGATGTTTTACTTCATATATTCGTTCCTTCGTTTTATGTCAACACGGCTGCGCGCTTCCACTTACCAGCCACATCCACCCATGGCCATCCGGATGGCGGATGCATGGCCATCCGCTACGTATGTATAGCATGTAAGCATGTAATGCATGGCTGCAAGCAGGTGATCGACTTCGCCAATGCCTCGGCCTACACCACCTACAAGGCCTGCGACGACGCCTTCCCCAGCAAGCCCTTCATTAACTCGTGAGTCGGCCTTGCTCGCATGAAGTCCGCGCCATTTGTGCGGTCGGCAGATGTATGGTTCATAAATCTTGCATGTCAATAATGATTAAAATCAGGAACCTTGCTTGCCGTGCGCAAATTATGCGATGTCCGCCGTTTCCTAAATACGCCGACGGCGTGGTCTGCACGCACTCATCAAGAATTTACGATAATGCGCGCGCACACACAATTCGGCTTCAGCCCATCTAGCATAGCGTGGCCCTTCAGATAGATGCGAATTGGATCCCGAAGGCCTAATGTAGGTACGTAGGTGGGTGGGCGTGGGCTCAGCAGCATTGAATGACGGTCGGCAGCAGGTGGGCGTGGGCTTAGCTGACGGTTGGCAGCATAAACATGCAGCAGCAGGCTCAGTACGAAACGACGCTGAAGATCAGATGTATATCGCACTTACGGAGGTGCCGCTAGCTCGACTGCTTGCACTTACGTAGGTGTCGCTCGACTGCTTGCTTTTGCGTATTCCCCCACATGCAGCTTCGTCACCGGCAAGCTGCACGGCTTTGCCCCGATCGCTGACGCCTCCAGCATCGTCAACTACCCCAACGGCTCCTTCTACCACGTCGGCCTGGTGAGGCGGGCGCCGGGTCATCTAGGTCATCATCATTGATGTGCAGAAGGCAAATCGGGGCGGCAGGGTCGTCCACTCGCTGCTGGTTGCTTGCTTGCTTGCAACCCCGCGCACAGCTATCGACTGATATGGTAGATATGGCGTCCGTCAAAACCCGATCGAGCGAGCGTTCTTCGTCACGCGGCCCCTGCTGTGTATATATGTATGTCCTGCCCGCAGAGCAACGTGTCCTCGTTCTCCATCGTGAACCTGCGCGCCAACCTGACCACCCAGTTCGCCGGTGGGTTGTAAGCTATCCGTCGGGCGGCGGAGTATGTACTTACATATATATCGATGCTGCGTGCAAGAACAAGTAGCTAGAATGATGGTCTGACGGATCGAATGGGGCATGTATGTATGTACGTACGCAGTGCACTACCTCCCTGTTTCCCCAGCCACATGCAGTATATGTACCACGCGGGGACCGCTGTAACATCTAAAATAATTTAATATGTACAACGCGTTAGGAGCGCCGCTGCTGTACCGTCAGGAAGTTTACGGACTGCTCGCTCTCTCGCAGTCTTTACTTACCGATCGATGGTACCTGCGTGCTGTGTTTCTGTCTACACACGAACGAACGAATGCCACTACGTACGTGCAGGCAAGGCGGTCATCGACTCCGTCCCCGCTGTGTTCAACATCACCCTGCCGGTCAACCCATCCAACCTGAACAACCACAGTAAGAATAATAAAGTCGTGCGAACGAAGGGGCTACGTGCTTATCCTTTTACAAATGCCAAGTGCTGCTTGCTTGGGGCGTGCATGAAGATAGATTACTGCTTCGTTGGCATATGCGTGGCGAAAATTAGTACGTGTTGGTGCAAATACATATTATCGAGCGCTCCGGCAACGACGATGTTGTTTGCATGCGTGTGGAATACATGCGCTGTCCATCTAGTCTAGCTCCATCCGTTCATCAGATTGCTAGCTCGTTGGGCAGATATTAATGCGTTTTAACGTTGCTATCTCTTGCATTCCCTTGCTTCCTCTTCGCTCCTCCACGCTCTCTCGATCGCGCACCCGCCTCGATTAGCCAACATCATTGTCGGCAACGTGCCCAACGCTCTGCTGGAGTACTTCTACTTCAAGAACGGTGACAACGCCAGCGTGCCGATCCTGCCCCTGTACGCCTCCATCAAGGTACGTAGCCGACGTCGGATCATATGTTTGCTTCCTTCCTTTCTGCTGATGTGAGAGGGGGATGTGAGACGACGGTCCGCCGGAGACTATGAGGATGTGATGCATGATGCACGCAGGACTTATGTGTCGACCTTTATCATTTGATGTTCTGCTCTCTCTATCTGTACGACTTCATCACAATAATACACGCATCACACACTCCGTGCGAATTTTCGTACTGCGTTCGATCCTTGTGACCCTTGCTTTTCGCTCCGTCCCCTTGCTTGCGTGCGCCGCGCGCGTAAATATGCTTCCATCGTCCACACAGGCTCTGCAGCTCGCCCCGGGCGGCCAGGTGGGTGGGTTGAGTGGCATGTATGTGCGGCTTTTGCGCGCGGCGCGTATGTACAGAACGAGGGCGCGCGTGTGGGTTTTATGCGCACGTACCGTGAACATGGGGCATACATACATGCTAGGGTTGCTTGCATAGGTTTAGTGGGTGACTGGAGCGCGACTCGGTGGAACAGTAGATAGAGTAGCCAGCAGGCTCATCCACCGCAAAAATACGCATTGACCACGCGTGCTTGTTGCATCGATTCTGCGTGGCGTGAGTGGCTCTGGTCCTACGTACGTACCTCGTACATCAAGCAAGGACAGATGCTTACATTCGTGCCACCGTTTGCTTGCCTCTGCTGATCAGATATTCATGAATGCGGAAATAATGTCATGCTCAGCCTGCACCACACGGCTTGCTTAACGTACAATAACACCTTACATATGTCATTCGTTGGCGCTTCCCCTCGTAGGACACCGAGTTCGTGGGCTTCCGGGTGTAATCTTACCCGACGGCCATACGTATATGCATGCTGCCGTGCATGCGTGTGCATTTCCTGCATGAGCGGGCCCCTTCCGAAAGAAAGGGGACGTCGTCGCCACTGTCATTGGGTAGCTAGAGCGGGCAGGTAGCTATGTATCTATCTGAAAATTCTTTTATCGAAAATGAGTGTCGCGCTAGAGTCGAGTGACTAGATGAGATCATATATGCTTGTCTCGCACCTGTCAAGAGTGGTGGTAGTGTTGGTAAGAAGTTCAGGAGAAAGACCGGGTGCTGGGACGCGATGGACCGTAGGAAGGACGCTGAGGCGCCGCTTGGTTTGGTCGGAATTTACAAAGGTTGCCGAGCGCCGAATGCTATCGGCAGGACGATCGAACACTGATGAGCGGCCGTGCACGGGCGACTGGATGGTGCCGTCGCTCATCAATGCCTCGTAATTTTTTCGGTTCCTAGTAAGATCGATGCATACATGGATGGATGGACTTGAGCTACTAATTCGTCAAGGATTGCTGCTGTCGGATGCATGGATGGTTCACGGCTGAAAACGCTGAGATTATTGCTCGCTGTCTCGTGCCGAATGCGCATGCAGCAGGGATGATGACTGAGCGTTATGAGTGTCGCTGTGCGTCGAGTGGGTGTGATGTTAGGCAGGCACCGCCGTTCGTTGCCCTACCAATGTGTTGTCAGGGCGTGCGTGCCTAGCCGCCAATCAAGCAACCGCCTGCTAGCTGCCCCCTTCACGCGCCGCTCATCAGGATACATCCTGTGCAGAAGTGACTCGTTAGGAGTTCGCAGTCATACTTGTAACGGATTGAGTTTTACGAATGGCGAGTAGTCCGATAGATCATATTACAATCGTTATCACCGAGTCTAACTGAGCGTTGAATGCATGGGGAGACAACTGAGGCAGGTGACCATCTCTGCCGATCGTGGAGACCACTGCCGTGAAGCACTTCTCTACAACATGACGGAGGTAGGGACGTGTGTACATACATCATGATCCTTCAATCCGTGCAACTCCGTCCCTAGCTACATACTGTACGGGAGTACAACCAACTAAACCAACAGCGGTCAGAAGCATCCATCCATGCATCTGCTTCGACCGATCACCGAAAACAATCCAGCCAGTGTGACGTGAGTCATATTTAATTGATGACGTGACAGTGGATGGACCCCTATCCTCGGGTGATCGGTGTATGTTAGCCGCAGCCTCCTCATATATCACCACACACTGCAAAAGGGTGCATCGACGGACAAAGCACTACAAGTGCACCGGAGCACACCCCGCACCCATTCTACAAGGGAACCACCCTGTTTCTGGGGACGGGGTGGGGACAAAGCCCGCTCATGAAAGGGCTTTTATCCTTATCAGCTAGCTAGCTATTGACAATCCGTAACCAATCGGGGCGCCCCGATGGCTACCCCTCGCCCGCCCGACGATATATCTGCTGGGGAAAATAACCTGTACTAACGCTGGGTTATTACAGGGTTTCCGCCGGGCGCGCGCCCCTGTTAGCGAACGACAACCATTGCCAGGACGACCATCCACCCCGTCTCCGGCGGTGGCCCGTAGTCTTGGAAGGCGACGGGGCCTCACGAGCCCGCCACCGTCGGTCAGCAGGCAGGGGTCCGCTCTTCCTCCGGCGGGCCATACAGTCACGCAGGGACCAGCCAGCAGTAGTCTGCTGAGCGTTTCATCAGTGCCACGATGATAACTCACTTCGCAACTGCTCGCGCGCTGTTTGTATCTATCCATGAATGAATGAATGAATGAACGTAACGGTTGCAGCATCCATGTATCCATGCACACGCAGCTAATGCATGCAGTGGGCAGGTACGTACGTACGTTACGCGGAGATAGATGTCTTCGTTCGTTCGGGCGCACGAAGCGCGCGCGTGGTCTGCCTTCCGTGCATGGTTTGCTTTGATCGCGCGACAGACGGAAGCTAATAAGGATAGATGCATGACTACATACCGTATCTGCATGCTAAACGCAGGGGGGGATCCGCGGCACCAGCCAGGCCGCCGCGCGCCATACGGTTAAATATGTACAGCTACGTACTACTAATAACAGCACGATTAGCCGCGTGCGTGCATTACCACGTGTAGTAACCCTATCTAGCAATCTAACGGGCCCAGTGCTGCTGCCATCCGTAATTTCCAGAGTTGAGCAGACACTAAGGCATAAGGCCGTACACCTACGGAGTAGGCGGCGGGCAGGGGCGTGCGTACGTGGACATGTGCTTGAGCGCCCTGAGCAAGGGGTCTGCTCGCCAGGCACGCCAAGTGTACGACAGGCAGGGACCCTGCCTACGTAAATTCCCGCAGCTATTGCGGCTGCTCGACGGCGGCGGCTGTCGATTCGTTGGTTATATACATGCATGTCTTCGGCGTACGTTGCGCGCGCGCGTGGGATGGCCGTTGCACCTGTAACGAGTGCTAGCTGATGAGTGGGTGTTTGAGGGCCGACAAGATTGCGTCTGTCGAGCAGGGGTTAGTTATATCTGGTGGGCCGCGATTCACTAGATTCACTGATGCCTCCAACGGTAGGCATTCCTTACGTCCGGGCGTTACACCCGCGTAGCTAACGTAGCCGCTGACGCGGACTACGGGGACACACAATCAAGCAAACTCCGCGCGCGTCGGCGGCTCGCTCTTAGCTTCGTTGTCACACGCAGGTCCCAAGCCAGCCGTTTTGTTATTGCAATGTGAAACACTCTATACCCAACCCCACCGACGGGTTTGGCATCAGGGTCCGTCCGTCGTCTCGCTTATTAATGGTGATCCGCCGCGTGTCTCGCTCGCTCGATTTTCCGATGCCTCACATTGACCAGCCATCCAGCAGCCGGTTCGATTCGTAATATCAGGTCCGAGATGCATGAAAGTAAAATGCCAGCTCTGATCTGACAGTGTAATAACAGCTTGTTTCAGTGTCACGTAGATTGCTCTTTTAGACCACGCAGGGTTGGCATTCTGCACTTCAGTGACCTTACTCGCGCGCCCGTCTGACAGTCACACAGTAATTGACAGTGTGGTCACGCAGGTAGGTGTGACGTCGGTCATCCTGCACTACCGAACCCGCCGCATAGCACCTGCCAAGACGACGTAGAATGTGGATGCTTCACGGTGTATTTATTGAATAATTTGCATTAGCCATCACGAAGCCAGTTTTACGGTTACGAAAAACGTGAGCCGTTTTGTTGCCTATACCCGGCATATTACCCCGACGTAGGTAAATAATCAAAGAGAAAGCAATGAAGATGATATGGCTTTTGCAAACTGCACACAGAAACATGGCGGGCCGCCAATGCCATTACGCTGAATACGAAGTGCGGTGACGGTTGGGACGCCAAGGGGTGAAGATGCCCTAGATGCTCCGTCATCGCCGACGTATATTCGGGCCCCATCGAAAACGGAATGGTATTAAAATGCGCTGCAGTTTTGAAATTGTGTTATCTCCAGATCTCAGTGGATTCACTTTGAGGTCTTTGACGCGCAAGGGGAAACCTATCTCAGTCCACAATGGCAAAATCGGCGTTGATTACTTTCGCGCTGGCGATTGCTTTCGGCTGTGCCGCGATGGGTAAGCATGGCCATAATTAAAGGCGTCTAATAACCCAGCTAGTGGGTTGTGTAAGTTATTTGAGAGTGGGCTGAAGAGCAATCGCACCAGGAACGAAGGAACTAGCACAACGAACCGCGGCGGCGATGTAAATCAACCGGCATTGTTGATCTCATGCGCTAAGACACTAAAATATTAATACCGATGATTATTGAACATAAATCAAACTTAGCTTAAGCATCGACGATTTTGCCGCCATCCCCGATATTTGCAGCAGATGCTGATCGATGAGTAATCGCTTTCATTCGCCAATTGAGCAAAGCATATGCAATGCCGCCGATGACGGCAATTTGAATAAATGCTTCAAATTCATGCCCGATGGTGTATTGCCTGCAGGCACCGATGCAGTCCTTTACAGGTATGTGTAGTAAGTGGTGCCGCACTCGATCGTAGAATCATGCGACCGACCGGACAAGAAATATCATCAGAATTGTGATGATAACGGAATCTCTTCAGGTATGTCTCCGTGGCCAAGTACAACGCCACCGCGAATGTGGACAACCTCTCATCGCTCGAGCGGACAATGCTCAAGGTGAGCATACGTTGCACCGCGATGCATGCATGGCCGTCATCTTCACTACGTACTTGCGGTTCTGGAAGCAGCTGCTGGTCTAATAAATAAATCGACGCAAACGCACGTACCGAACGACCGACACATACAATGTCCTTCCAGCGACGTCCTTAAAGTACGATTGTCTGACGGTCATTTTCCATGTTGCTTCGTTACAGAACTGCTCTAGGTCATTTGTTGCCGCCGTCACCGGCATCGCCAACGTCACCTACAGCCCCAAGGGCAACTGGGGCAGCTTCGTCAAGGCAAGCAAGCTCCATTATTTTTGGATAGTAATCTATAACACAGTCAAGACGCCAATGATAATTTAACGCCGGGCATAACCCTGGCGTGTTTTAAGGGGGCAGAGACGATGGGGCTTTTTATTAGAGCGTGCTGTGCGCCGTCGCCACCAGCCCTGACTCGCCCTCCAACGGAATTCCCTGTTAGTCCCATTGCGCTCTTCGGTGCTGTGTGCGGGTTCGGGGCTTCGCTCCAGTACCCAACGGCACGATGTAATTTGATTAGATAGGCAGCGGATGGACGGCGTGGTTTCTTGTATCATGAAGTTGAACGCAGCATTGTGTTGCTTGCTTGATTGGTCAGGCAGGACACCGGGTTGAATCAGGAAGGGAATGAGATCTGGGCGGATAGTTCCACCGACCCCGAGGGTGATGGCTTCTGCCGCGATGTGGCGGACCATCCATCCATCCATTTTAATTGTGTTTCCGTAGTTACAGCAGATGTGACTTCATTATTGACATTCGCTGGGTGCGCTACGGTACGTACGTACGCTCATGCACAGTAGTCTGCGCCCACACGCACTGCAGATCCTTTAGCAAGATTTTATGGGTGTTCCTCGTCCGTACCATGTATTCCTCCTCAAATGATGAGTAGCAAGCTTGCGCGCGCACTCCTAGCGATTCGCCCCACCCGTTTCTTATGTGCAGGTGATTGACTTTGCCAACGCCTCGGCCTACGCCACCTACAAGGCTTGCGACGACGCCTTCCCCAGCAAGCCCTTCATCAACTCGTGAGTCAGCAGTCTCTCACTGGTAGTTCGTGTAGGTACTCGTGGGCAAAATAGGCCAGACTCATGGATGCATGAATGAACGTTACATACAGCGGACCCCAAAGGGATCAACGGTGTATACCAGGGCAAGTCCCTTCAGAATGAATGTGATGATACACATTCAACGCGCGCCCATATAACATTATGTTGTGTATAGTCCACCGGTTTGGTGGCGTCAAAAGACACCGATTTGGAGACCTGCCGTAGATTATATACAGGGCTGCACGTCACAGATGACGTGTCCTCTTCCCGAATATTCTCGGGCGACAGGTTCGCGACCGTCCAGACGAAGTTCCAGAAGATCCGAAGAAGTCTCCAATCGGGTTGCCAGTCAGCGCCAGGGAACAGTCCCAGCCATAGCCAGATGCTATGACCCCCGCCTATGCACAGCGCATAGACTTCCGCAGACAGATGCGGCATTAATACAACAGAGGCCGACAGAACGTAGCTCAGGCGCTACTCGGCATACGAACAGCTCGTCAGACAGTTGGCCTGTACGTCGGGCAAGTCAGACTACTACGTTCAGTGGTAGTTTCGGACGTATCAGAAGTATTACCAGAATTATTGTCAGACCAATTATTATTAGATATTATAACAATGTTAAATATTACAGAATTAGTGCGTATCAGATTACGCAGTATACAACAACTATCCCCCCTCAGGATGCAGCGTCCCCGCTGCATGAAAGGGAGCCAGATTAGGCACGGCATAGAGCGGCAATTATGACTTACCTGTACCGCTCAACTTACCTTAGCCGTGGCCCGTAACCGAGCTTCCTCCAGCAGGGGTTTCATATCAGGAGTAAAATTTCGCGCAGGTTCCCAGCTATTGTGCTCAGAGGAATACCCAGCCCATTTGACGAGGTATTCGTGCACAGTGTGCTTACGTCCGCTCTTACCCACCCGTCGCGCGCGGTAGTCCAGGATGCGCTCAACAGCATAGGTGGTTTGCTTGCCCTTAAGCCAGTCAACAGGCCCAGGCTCCGTCACAGGCGGAGTGTCAGTAGAATCAGGTTCAGGATCAGAGCCACGGTACGGCCGAACCAGAGACACATGAAACGTAGGGTGAATGCGCATGTCAGATGGTAGCTGAAGTTCAACGGCGACAGATCCCACCATGCGTGCGACAGGATATGGACCCACCCAGCGTGGTAACAGCTTACGTGACCCTTCAGCCAAGGAACGCAGATTCTTGGTGCTCAGCATGACCAACTGTCCCTTGCGGAAGGTGACGTCCCGTTTAGATTTGTTGTAGTAGTCAGCCGTCCGTTGCTGTGCAGCATCCAAGCAAGATCTGGCATCTGCTATCCGGGACACAAACGACTTGACAAAAACCTTAGCAGCAGGTACGTTTACATCCAACTCACGCCACACAGGCAGAGCCGGGTTATAACCGTAATTCAGGAAGAAAGGACTCTTGCCAGTCGAACGGTTCACAGCATTGTTGATAGCAAACTCAGCAGCAGTCAGGTAGGTGTCCCAGGCAGACGGTGTGCGGCCAGCGAAGTTACGGAGCATGTCGCCCAGAACGCGATTCACACGTTCAGTCTGGCCATCAGATTGTGGATGGTATGCAGTGGACAGATTCACACGCATCCCAACCAAAACACCCAGCGCGGCCCAAAACTTACTCGCAAACTGAGTACCACGATCAGACACAACGCTCTTTGGCACGCCGTGCAATCGTACGACGTTATCAAAGAACAGTCGTGCAGTGTCTTCAGCAGTGCAAGCAGTCGTGGTAGGGGCAAGATGCACCATCTTCGTCAAGCGATCAACAAGTACGAGTACGGCGTCGTATCCCCCCTCAGTTTTGGGCAGCGAGACAACGAAGTCCAGGGAAACGCTCTCCCACGGAGCATTCGGCACAGGCAAAGGTTGCAGATGCCCATGAGGCTTACCAGACAGGGACTTGTTGCGTTGACAAATCGCAGGACTGCACATAGTTCTCGACATCCTTGGCGAGCCGAGGCCACCAGAACTGGCGTCGGATCAGGTCCAACAGACGGACGTAACCAGGATGCCCAGCCAAAGGACCTTCATGAAAACGGGAAAGGAGCTCGCGACGCAAAGAGTCATCGTTAGGAACGACAACCTGCTTGTACGAACCCTCAGGACGGACCCAAAGACCGTTTTCGCGACGCAGATGCCCCGTATTGACTGGATCAGAGAACCATGGGTCAGTGACGTACGCACGCTTCAGACGCGACGCAAAGTCAGACGCGGCAAAAGGTTGGTTCGCGGCAGACTGCCGACGCGTGGCAACAGACAGGATGGCAGCATGCAAGGAAGGATGCCGACTGAGCGCATCAGCAATATTCATGGATCCAGACAGACACTCCCAGGTGAAGTTGAACCGAGCCAGATACTCCATCCAGCGGGCCTGGCGACGATTCAAGGAGGGAACCCCTTGCAGGAAGGTTAGGGGCTGATGGTCAGTCTTGAGCACAAACGGTCGGCCCTCCAAGTAGCAACGCCATTCCTTCAGAGCGTGCAAGACAGCAAGCAACTCCTGCTCACCCGTGGTGTAACGGGTCTCAGCACCAGAGAACTTCTTACTCGTGAACGCAATGGGTCGACCTTCTTGCAACAACACGGCGCCAGTGCCATGCAGTGATGCGTCGGTAACGACCTCAACGCGGAACGATAACGAGTAATCAGGGAAGCGCAGGATGATATCATCAGCAACAGCACGCTTCAGGGTGTCGAACGCCTTCTGACACTCAGGGTTCCAGGCATCCGCCGAAGTGAAGGCACCCTTACGTGTCAGGTTCGTGAGCGGAGCCGCAATAACCGAATAACGCTCGATGAACTTACGGAAGTAGTTAGTCAGACCCAGAAACTTCCGCAGCTCCTGAAGGTTGGTAGGCGTCGGCCAGTCCCGTACGACAGCAGATTTACGGGGATCCATGCGAACGCCATCCTTGGAGACGATGTGTCCCAAATATTCAACCTGAGGCTCGGCCCAGTGACACTTAGAGCGTTTGGCATACAGTTGCTCACGGCGCAGAATGTCAAAAACAAGGCGCAGGTGCTGCAGATGTTCCTCGCGCGTCATCGAGAAAACCAGAATGTCATCCAGATAGCAAACGACAAATTTATCGATGTACTGGCGGAAGGTGCGATCCATAACGGCTTGGAACGTTGCAGGAGCGTTCACTAAACCGAAGGACAGGACAGTGTACTCGTAGTGACCAAAGGGCGTACGGAAGGCAGTTTTCGGGATATCCGACTCAGCAATGCGGATCTGATTGTAGCCCTGCTGAAGGTCAATCGAGCTGAAATAAGCTGCACCCCGCAGTTTGTCTAACAGATCATCGACGCGCGGGAGGGGGTAACGGTTTTTAACAGTAACCGAATTCAGACCCCGATAATCGATGCACATGCGCAGACCGCCATCCTTCTTACCCACAAACAGGATCGGGGCAGAATACGGAGATGTGCTCGGTCGGATCATACCTTTCTTCAGCAGATCGGTGACCTGGCGCTTTACCTCATCGAGCTCCAACGGACTAAGCCGATACATGGGCCGAGAGACAGGTTGCGCTCCAGGCACCAAAGGTATGGTGTGGTCGACAGGCCGCATAGGAGGAAGTCCCGGGATTTCCTGAAAGACATCGGCATACTCCTCCAACAGAGCTTGCAGATCGGGGTCAGTTGGCGCGACAGGTTGCACGGCAGCATTCAACTGCAGCTTAGGCCGTACAAGCAAGGCATGAGCACCCTTACGCAACAGACGCACGGCAGCCTTACGCCCTATGGCTTCAGGCTCTTCATGCCGGCAAATCGCAGCAGCAGCGAAATTCACGCAGGGTGGCTCAGCGCACGCACGATCCCCAGAACAGAAGGGAACCTTGCACGACAGGGTACCCTTGCGCAGGCGCAGGGCACGTGCAGGGTAATCGACAACCGCCCCAAACTGAGAAAGCGTGGACGAACCCAGAATGTATGTGGCCACATCAGTCAGCTTGGGCAACACATACGGCTGAGCAGTGAACCGCAACGGACCCACAGCCAGCCTGAGGGTAACCCGTCCCAGAATGGCCTGCTTACCACCATCAGCCAGAGTGACATGAGACCGCGCAGATGTAGCAGGTCGCAGCCCAAGGCGTTCCACCTCAGAGGCAGAGATGAAGTCATCGCTGGCGCCCGTATCCGCAAGCGCAGTCATACGATGGCCAGCAGCAGAGATAGAAACAAGAGGAACGCCAGAACCTGTGAGGGCAGCGGCACCTGGAGACAGAAGGGCAGAAATGTGGGGGTCCCCCTCATCGGGAACCACCGGGCCCTTGCGCGGTGCTTCGTACCAGACCTCAGCTGCATAAGGAAAACCAGGCAACGGAGTCGGACGCCCAGCCACGTCAACACCGTTAAACAGAACGGTACCCGGCCGAAACTGCAAGACACGCTTGAAACCCGCCAACAGAGAGGCCGCCTTTCGAGACATGAACTCAGGCAACAGAACCCCCGCAGCGGTATCAGGACGCTGACGTTTGCACGATCGGTACCGGGCTACCTGCAGCTGAAGCTCACGCAGAGAGGAGGGGGTAAACCAGATCGTATGCCCGCCCAGGTCAACAGAGGCAAGGGACGGAACGCAAGGCGCGAAAAGATTACAGAAAGTGTCAAAGCCAGCGCGCGCCGTCCGAGCGTCCAGCGAAAAGCGCCGTCCCACTACGCCCTCAACCTGGCGCAGGACATCAGGCACGATCGCACGCGCTGCACGGAAAGCAGACAGATCAGGCAATGCGCCGCGCGAAACAGCAGACCCAGGCGACTCCCCCTTAGCATCAACCTGGGCAACCTCCTAAGCCTTTTGCCCCCCTTCAGCAGCGGGCAAGTGTCCGCACGGTGGGCGTTGGAGGCGCATCGGAGGCACAAGCCTTCACCCTTGCGGTAGTTGTACTCCGCCCGAGTGCAGCAGAATTTGTCTAACCACTCCTGATCACGCCGGTTGTTGCGTCGGGGCCGCTTCGACCGCGGCTGCGCCCAACCGTCGTCCTTCCCCTTGTGGCTTGCGCGAGCCGCGCCGCCCGACTGCTGCTTCCCGCGCCGCCCTCCATCGCCGCCTTTCGCCGCCCCGGTGGCGGCGGCGGCGGCGGTCGGTGCGCGGCGCTTGGCGCCAGCCGCCGGCGGGACGTCCTCCGCGTCCGACAGGTCGGACATGTCCTGCGCAGTCAGGGCATGCAAGCGAACAGAGGACCGGGCTTGTTGCTCAGCAAGCCGCTTATGCTCCAGCCGCCGCTCCATGCCGAAAGCGAACGTGAGCAGGTCCTGGAAGGTCGGGAAGGTCTGTCCGAGAGAATCAGATGCGCAATCACCAGCGAGCTCAGCAGTCAAGCCCTTGTGAAACCAGAAGCGCTTCTCGGAATCAGAGACATCAGGAATGGCAGAAATGATAGCCTCAAAGCGGCTATGGTATGCTGCGACCTTATCACCAGAACGCATGCGGTGCTTGCCAGATGCAAGCTTGTGCCGGGCCTCATCCTCAGCAGACAGGATGCGCGGGGCGAAACGGCTAAGCAAAGCGGTCAGAAGTTCTTCCGAGGTGAAGGTTTCCTTTGCGGTGGTCCAGGAGTCATGCCACGCCTTCGCCGCACCCTCAAGGGCAGTGGCCAGAAAAAGGCAGCGCATGTTGTCCAGATGACCTCCCTTCACAACCGCAAAGTAGTTCCTAGCATCCCGTACGAACGCCCGCGTGCGTGCCGCAATTTTGACAGGATCCGCATGCTTAAGGTCAGCAGGCAAGGACAGTTTCGGCACAGATATGGTCATTTTCAGTACCTCATCGTCGGCGCCCTTGTCGGTCGAGGCCGGAGCCCCCTGACCGGCCGAGCCACCCGCACCAGCCGCAGCCCCGTTATCGTTGACTGCATGACCAGACCCCAGTACAGCGGGCGTACCGTCAACGGAGTGAACAGGCTCAGGGACTGCAGCAGTGGGAGCTGGGGCAGGCACAGGCACGTTAGAGGCACCAGGAGGAACAGGGAAAGGCTGCGCAGCGGCGCCGAAAATGGCCGGTGCAGCAGCGTTAAAAACAGGCACGGCATTCGCAGCAGGTACAGGAGCAGCAGGCGGGACCGGACCCCAGCGGACCGGCGGACCCCAACGGTTCACCCGCTGCGGAGCTGCATTCGGAACAGCAGCAGGCACCTGACCAGGCAGTTGTCCCCAACCCAGATAAGGAACATTGCCTAAAAACGGTGCAATGCCGGCCCAGACAGGAGGATACGCAACGTTCGGGTAGTTCGGTGCGAACATCGTAACAGAGATGCGGACCGAACGTCACAGATAACCGAACGCGCAACTAAACAAAGAATTCAGAACCTACTCAATCCAGTGGCCTTATCCACTTCGGCCAAGAAACGGACGAGGTGGTGCCGCAGGTTGCGAAGGCCGATGCGCAGCTTGCGCGGCGCGACAGCCGACTTTGCCGAACCTGCGGTCACTCAACAGCTAAGCCACACAGGCAACCTAACAAGGCAATATCGCAAGCTAGTAATGCAAATTACAGACCCTCGTCAGCGGCATCCAGGAGTGCAGCGGCGAGGTCGGCCATCGGTAGCTCGCGGTCGGGCTGTGTATCCGCTTCCATATGGTTATAAGAAGTAAGTATGAGAACGCGTAGATCGAGATATGAGCGCAACGAGACGCCCCAGAAGGGACCGTCTCGATACCAAACTTGTTGTGTATAGTCCACCGGTTTGGTGGCGTCAAAAGACACCGATTTGGAGACCTGCCGTAGATTATATACAGGGCTGCACGTCACAGATGACGTGTCCTCTTCCCGAATATTCTCGGGCGACAGGTTCGCGACCGTCCAGACGAAGTTCCAGAAGATCCGAAGAAGTCTCCAATCGGGTTGCCAGTCAGCGCCAGGGAACAGTCCCAGCCATAGCCAGATGCTATGACCCCCGCCTATGCACAGCGCATAGACTTCCGCAGACAGATGCGGCATTAATACAACAGAGGCCGACAGAACGTAGCTCAGGCGCTACTCGGCATACGAACAGCTCGTCAGACAGTTGGCCTGTACGTCGGGCAAGTCAGACTACTACGTTCAGTGGTAGTTTCGGACGTATCAGAAGTATTACCAGAATTATTGTCAGACCAATTATTATTAGATATTATAACAATGTTAAATATTACAGAATTAGTGCGTATCAGATTACGCAGTATACAACACATTATTACTTACATGCATTCGCATTGCGTGGATGCAATTAATAGTCTAGTTTTCTTAGGCTTGTCCGCTACTGCTACAGCTGCTGCGTGGCCCTGCGTATAATTACGTGCAGCTTCGTCACCGGCAAGCTGCACGGCTTCGCCCCGATCGCTGACGCCTCCAGCATTGTCAACTACCCCAACGGCTCGTTCTACCACGTCGGCCTGGTGAGGCGGGCGGCGGGTCATCATCATTAATGTGCAAAAGGGCCAAAGGTCATAACGGGGCACTTTACAGGGTTTAAACCCTATTTAAACCCTATCGGGGAATGGAGTCCTCTCCGTCGCTGGTTGCTTGCTTGCAACCCGCACCGCATACCGTACCAAGCTACCTACCATCGCTCAACATATTACCTATCTGGACAAATATGCAGTTACGCGATGTAAAACATATATCATTCCCCTTAGCCTGCGCGTTAATTATTGTAAATAACAGGTTGAGGGGCTGACCGTTGTTAAGTTGAACATTTTCCTCCCCTGGGATATATAGACCGTGACGACAGACCGTGACCTTAAGGCTATTGATACACACCGTCTCTGGTAGACCCGCAGCTTAAAGGGATCTGCGCCCCCATCGATCTGCGGATTACGTAATGCTGTCACCCAGGCTCTGAGCACGTGTAGAACATTTTCTCCAGAGTGCGTGCGTGCGTAGTAGAAACTAAATGCTAGGGCGCCTGCGCGTTAGGAACGTACGTATTTACATAATTGTAGTAGGTGTCGTACAATGGTCGGCCCTGCTCCTCAAATACGGTGCAAAGCACTGTCCCAGCATCTCGAGAAGCCTTTGCCAGCTCTCACCTACTACATATGGTATCGAGACCAAACCTAGGCTGTGGACCTAAGAGTCCCCAGTTCGATCCCTGATGACGGCGAAATACGACCGCGCCAGTGGACGACAGTCTAGAGGTTCTGGGAGAAAGATAGTAGTGAGATGACTAGGAGAAGGTTACATGCTCGAAAAACCCGAATATGGGCTAGGCGCGTGTCAGTTGCGGGGCACGACGTGACGTGGACCTCATCAACCCACGGCTCAGGGTTGGCGATGGCGAGCATGGCTGGTTGTCTCGGGCCGAAAGGGTCCCGGGACGGTCCCCTTCAGAAGGGGGGGAGTGTAGTAGGTGTCGTACAATGGTCGGCCCTGCTCCTCAAATACGGTGCAAAGCACTGTCCCAGCATCTCGAGAAGCCTTTGCCAGCTTTCACCTACTACATAAACTTATATATTTTATATATTATGAACCTGTTATATATTTATATATTATGAACATGTTATACGTCATATTATAATATATTTTAATTATGTTTATGAATTACTTATTAAATTACGCGTATTGTACGTTATAGTATTTATATATTTGTTTTTGGTTCGGTTATGTGGTGTCGTAAACCAGGCATGCACATATCCGCCGTCACCCGCTACACCCGCCGCGCCCTGCTGTACGCATGTTCTGCCCGCAGAGCAACGTGACCTCGTTCACCATCGTGGGCCTGCGCATCAACCTGACCACCCAGTTCGCCGGTGCGTAGTTGTCCATCGGCCGGTGGAGTACTTCATATGCTGTATGTATGGGTGGGTGGGGTCATGTATTGTACGCACATATATACGCATGGCACTGCCGGCTTCTGCTACTTCTGCGCCCAGCCACAAGTCCAGTACGTACGTGTTGCCGCACAATGCACGCACCCAACATGTCGCCGGCTATCTTTGCATACACGCATAGCAAAAGCGACGGCGGGACCAGGGGTCTTTATATAGGCGTTGTCGACGGCGTTGTCAAACCAAGGATAATACATTACGTAGCTTACCGAGCAAACCTGTACATGAATAATGTAAATGTCATCCCAACGTCATTTGTACACATACAGGCAAGGCGGTCATCGACTCCGTCCCCGGTGTGTTCAACCTGACCCTGCCAGTCAACCCGTCGAACCTGAACAACCACAGTAAGTAGGTAGTGGTGCTTGTCATACATACACGCTCATAATCTGTATGACCTGGCGTGCAGGCCCCCCTTTCAGCAGCTGCGGATAACTAAGAAGCTTATGAAACACGCCACAGTTGAACGGCGGTCATCCATCCCTGACTGCCGCAGCGCAGTCTCCTTAGCCTCCTCACCATAACACCGCGAAATGGCACCGCGCGCGCCATTGACGGGCTAGGCTCCGCACACGATCGAGCGCACGCACCGAAGCATACCCCTCATCATTATGCATGTCGGTGGGCTGGGACGGAGCCACTGTTCATAACAAAGGAGGCCATCCATCCCCGCCGTGGAGTAAATTGCATTGGGACTGCGTGCGTGGCAGCCACGTTGGCATCAAATACCGTACCTATGTCTGATTCATTGCGCAGCTGCCCGTGGAGCTAGCTCTTAAAATGTTTTTATATTAACGCACAGGCCTGCAAGAAATGTTTTCGCTGACGCGCAGACGTCTTAGCCATTAAATAAGTTCCAACTACGCGCACTTCACCCACGCACAGTGGAGAAAGATGCGTCACTAGCAGCGGGTGAAGGGCGTACGACCGTCCGTGCGTGGGAAGCAAGGCGGCGACGCGCGGCGCCATCGTTTGTACTACCAGTACTACTGGAGGCACAATAGCAGGGACTACAGGGACACACCCGTCAGGAAACGAAAGCGACGCGCAAGCTAGGCGATTTCATGTAATGCACATACACGGAAACGCCAGGAGGTCATCGACGGTCTGTCACAATGGACGAGATTCGACATATATAAGGCGTAGGCCCTCCGGCAATTCGTTATTGATTCGCGGGCAGGCCCCGGGGGATGAGTGATTTACGTGTTTCTGCGCGTTTTGCACATACATTCTTCGAAATTATTTTTGCTCGATGACCCCTGGTAGGTACGTACGTACGCTACATTGCGCTAGTCCGTTGGTTACGTAAAATCCGCACGTTTCGACGTTTCCGTCTAGTGTTCATCGCTTGAATTCCCTGCTTGTCTCACTCCTTCACGCTCGCTCTCCCGCCTCAGCCAATATCATTGTCGGCAACGTGGCCAACGCTCTGCTGGAATACTTCTACTTCAAGAACGGCGACAATGCCTTCGTGCCCATCCTGCCCCTGTACACCTCCATCAAGGTACGAGCGTTCTATCTATATATTATACCGTACCGCCGGATACATAAACGTCGCGCAATAACAAATAAACATGTGGACAAGTAGGGGTCGGCTTCCTCGAAGCCGGAAAAGGGCGGGGCCCCCTATAATCCGTACAGGCCGCTTGCTTTAGAACGAAAACTCTATTACCGCGCAACAGTGTGAGAGAGTGAAAGGTTGCCATTGGGGGTGTCGTTGATGTTGAAGGGGGATCGGCGTGCATAGATTCACCAAGCCCAAACACGTCGGCAGCCCCGAAACCATCCTGCAGTACGCGCCGCCGGCGACGGCGGTCACCGTATCGGCACTATGGTAACGATAGTCGCCTCTGCACTACCACATCCGTCTGTCAAGCAGATGATCACAAAGCAAGCTTGAAGCATCCTTGTTTTGCCGTGAAACTGTAGTTGTTTGGTCCGTCGGCAGGCATGCAACCCTTCAGTTGCACGCCCGCAGCAGACGTGAACCTCTAAAGTTTGCTATCAATAGTTACATAGCAAATGTAAGGCAAAAACAGGGTGCGAAAAAGCCGCGGTGAGACCCGGACTTTGGGCCATCGGAACTGGAGAACTCGTTGGCACTCGGTACGCTATCCCTTTGCATCTTGAAACTTTGATTCAATACATATTGTTGAATTGTATTCATCTGGCAAGACAGAAAGGCAAATCTTGATTTTGATGGTATCTTGATGTTCAAACATCAGAACACTATCGAAGTTCAATTTAGCACGCGCCGCCCATTCCTAATTCAAGTATTCATCACGCGGCACCCGTTGCAACAAATATGAGCGCGAGAGGCGTTGGTTGGATGTTGACTCGGGTCCATGGGGACCGCGGGGCTTTACTTTGACCGTTTGTGCGCAAAGAATTTTTTTCAGCCAAACCAAAGTTACCTTGCAATAGAGGACAATTAATATGACAAACATAGCGAATTAGTTTAGCGGATAATGAACGTTTTGCCGTTACCGGACACACACACACACACACACACACGGACATGGGCAATCCTAGGGGGCGGGGCCCCCCGAACGCGCTTCGCGCTGGGGCCCCGCCCAAAAATGCGTCCAAGTAGCGCAGAGACATATTTTCTGCCGTAGCTGCGTGATATGATACGTTAATTGAATGAACGTTACAGCGGACCCCAAAGGGATCACCGGTGTATAAGTTAATTGTCAGAGGGCCTGCACGATTGCAGACAAACCAGTGTTCCACGTCCTGTCCCTCTTATATATATGTATGTATGTGTCGGTGTAAAAAATGCACCGGTTGTATTTTGATAAATGAATAACCGGGCTGCCTAATATTGCCATGGTGAGCGAGCCCTGAATATACATACATACGGCTTTATTGGCTGTTTTTTAGCTTTAAAACGCTTTCCTGCCTCGTACTCCTCGTATGTATCTCACTGCGGTCCCACGCTACGTTCCCTCCCACCCCCACCCCCACCCTGTCCTGCCCGATGTGCCGCGTGTATGCGCTCAACCGATTGATGCTGTCCGATCCCCCCTCCCCCCTCACATACACAGGCTCTCCAGATCGCCCCGGGCGGCCAGGTGGGTTTAGTGGGTGGTGTATTTATTTGTGGGCACGTCGACATGTGTGTTGTATGTGCGGGTGCTGGTGCTGGTGCTGGTGCGGGTGCTGGTGCGGGTGCGGGTGCGGGTGCGGGTGCGGGTGCGGGTGCTGGTGCGGGTGCGGGTGCGGGTGCGGGTGCGGGTGCGGGTGCGGGTGCGGGTGCGGGTGCGGGGGGGGGGGGGGGGGGGGGGGGGGGGGGGGGGGGGGGGGGGGGGGGGGGGGGGGGGGGGGGGGCGGGTGGGGGGGGGGGGGGGGGGGGGGGGGGGGGGGGGTGCGGGTGCGGGTGCGGGTGCGGGTGCGGGTGCGGGTGCGGGTGCGGGTGCGGGTGCGGGTGCGGGTGCGGGTGCGGGTGCGGGTGCGGGTGCGGGTGCGGGTGCGGGTGCGGGTGCGGGTGCGGGTGCGGGTGCGGGTGCGGGTGCGGGTGCGGGTGCGGGTGCGGGTGCGGGTGCGGGGTGCGGGTGCGGGTGCGGGTGCGGGTGCGGGTGCGGGTGCGGGTGCGGGTGCGGGTGCGGGTGCGGGTGCGGGTGCGGGTGCGGGTGCGGGTGGCGGGTGCGGGTGCGGGTGCGGGTGCGGGTGCGGGTGCGGGTGCGGGTGCGGGTGCGGGTGCGGGTGCGGGTGCGGGTGCGGGTGGCGGGTGCGGGTGCGGGTGCGGGTGCGGGTGCGGGTGCGGGTGCGGGTGCGGGTGCGGGGGGGGTGCGGGTGCGGGTGCGGTGCGGGTGCGGGTGCGGGTGCGGGTGCGGGTGCGGGTGCGGGTGCGGGTGCGGGTGCGGGTGCGGGTGCGGTGCGGGTGCGGGTGCGGGTGCGGGTGCGGGTGCGGGTGCGGGTGGCGGGTGCGGGTGCGGGTGCGGGTGCGGGTGCGGGTGCGGGTGCGGGTGCGGGTGCGGGTGCGGGTGCGGGTGCGGGTGCGGGTGGCGGGTGCGGGTGCGGTGCGGGTGCGGGTGCGGGTGCGGGTGCGGGTGCGGGTGCGGGTGCGGGTGCGGGTGCGGGTGCGGGTGCGGGTGCGGGTGCGGGTGCGGGTGCGGGTGCGGGTGCGGGTGCGGGTGCGGGTGGGGGCGGGTGCGGGTGCGGGTGCGGGTGCGGGTGCGGGTGCGGGTGCGGGTGCGGGTGCGGTGCGGGTGCGGGTGCGGGTGCGGGTGCGGGTGCGGGTGCGGGTGCGGGTGCGGGTGCGGTGCGGGTGCGGGTGCGGGTGCGGGTGCGGGTGCGGGTGCGGGTGCGGGTGCGGGTGCGGGTGCGGGTGCGGGTGCGGGTGCGGGTGCGGGTGCGGGTGCGGGTGCGGGTGCGGGTGCGGGTGCGGGTGCGGGTGCGGGTGCGGGTGCGGGTGCGGGTGCGGGTGCGGGTGCGGGTGCGGTGCGGGTGCGGGTGCGGGTGCGGGTGCGGGTGCGGGTGCGGGTGCGGGTGCGGGTGCGGGTGGGGGGGGGGGGGGGGGGGGGGGGGGGGGGGGGGGGGGGCGGGTGCGGGTGCGGGTGCGGGTGCGGGTGCGGGTGCGGGTGCGGGTGCGGGTGCGGTGTGCGGTGCGGGTGCGGGTGCGGGTGCGGGTGCGGGTGCGGGTGCGGGTGCGGGTGCGGGTGCGGGTGCGGGTGCGGGTGCGGGTGCGGTGCGGGTGCGGGTGCGGGTGCGGGTGCGGGTGCGGGTGCGGGTGCGGGTGCGGGTGCGGGTGCGGGTGCGGGTGCGGGTGCGGGTGCGGGTGCGGGTGCGGGTGCGGGTGCGGGTGCGGGTGCGGGTGCGGTGCGGGTGCGGGTGCGGGTGCGGGTGCGGGTGCGGGTGCGGGTGCGGGTGCGGGTGCGGGTGCGGGTGCGGGTGCGGGTGCGGGTGCGGGTGCGGGTGCGGGTGCGGGTGCGGGTGCGGGTGCGGGTGCGGGTGCGGGTGCGGGTGCGGGTGCGGGTGCGGGTGCGGGTGCGGGTGCGGGTGCGGGTGCGGGTGCGGGTGCGGGTGCGGGTGCGGGTGCGGGTGCGGGTGCGGGTGCGGGTGCGGGTGCGGGTGCGGGTGCGGGTGCGGGTGCGGGTGCGGGTGCGGGTGCGGGTGCGGGTGCGGGTGCGGTGCGGGTGCGGGTGCGGGTGCGGGTGCGGGTGCGGGTGCGGTGCGGGTGCGGGTGCGGGTGCGGGTGCGGGTGCGGGTGCGGGTGCGGGTGCGGGTGCGGGTGCGGTGCGGGTGCGGGTGCGGGTGCGGGTGCGGGTGCGGGTGCGGGTGCGGGTGCGGGTGCGGGTGCGGGTGCGGGTGCGGGTGCGGGTGCGGTGCGGGTGCGGGTGCGGGTGCGGGTGCGGGTGCGGGTGCGCGGTGCGGTGCGGGTGCGGGTGCGGGTGCGGGTGCGGGTGCGGGTGCGGGTGCGGGTGCGGGTGCGGGTGCGGGTGGGTGCGGGTGCGGGTGCGGGTGCGGTGCGGGTGCGGGTGCGGGTGCGGGTGCGGGTGCGGGTGCGGGTGCGGGTGCGGGTGCGGGTGCGGGTGCGGGTGCGGGTGCGGGTGCGGGTGCGGTGCGGGTGCGGGTGCGGGTGCGGGTGCGGGTGCGGGTGCGGGTGCGGGTGCGGGTGCGGGTGCGGGTGCGGGTGCGGGTGCGGGTGCGGGTGCGGGTGCGGGTGCGGGTGCGGGTGCGGTGCGGGTGCGGGTGCGGGTGCGGGTGCGGGTGCGGGTGCGGGTGCGGGTGCGGGTGCGGGTGCAGGTGCAGGTGCGTGGTGCATGGATAGATAGCTCGGCGCGCGCCTCGATCGGACAAACAGCAGGTAGGACGCGCGAGTGCGCGCACCCAGCACAAATAGTACTTGTGAAGCTTTTATTATTTGGTGAAAATCAGAAATGTCACTTATGTTATATGTCAGTAAAATTAAATCAACCACGCCTGAGTGACACAGCACACCGATCTAATCTATCTGCCATCAGCTGGCGGGACGGGTATTGCAATGCTTAATGCTTGCTTGTGTCTTACTTCAAACCAACCAATCTACGTACACACGGGCTTTACGGAAGACTAAGTCACGCCTTTCGATCCATACATGCATGTTCGGTATCCTATTGATACGTTTTCGTCTATCTGCACTTAGGACGGATAACGCGAGCGACTTATTAACCCGCCTTCGTCTGCCGGTCGGTCGCTCTCCGTCCCCTACCTACCTACCTCGCATACCTCCGTCCATCGTAGGACACCGAGTTCCTGGGGTACAGGGTGTAATAATCCTACAGGCTGGCGGTGTTGCATGACGCCTTTCCTGGGTACGGTCGTCTTGTGTGTGGAGGACACTTACTCGGGCAGGGCCAGCCATCAGGATCGATCCCCGTCGACGGACATGTCGGCTGAAAAATGTATTTATTTCTGCCAGATTCTTTGGGAGGACGCGACAGCAGGAGTCGCGCGGTCGGTTCCGAGAGCTCGAATGCTCACTATCTACTGCACTACTCACTGCTGATAAGAAGGTAGAGGCTCCGCCGTCCGTCCGTCGTCCCCTCGCATACATGCATTCAGCTATCTAGCTCTCAGGTATCGTACACTGCTGGCTGATAGTGTTCGTCCATGAAAGTAGTTCGTTGATCGCTCGGATCACTGGCTGGTCATCATTAGCAACGCAGCAGAGGTGCGTGTTGCATGCAAGTAAGGTTTCCTCAGACCATACGCATTAGCGCTGCCTCGTCCAGCATCATGTATGGTTAAATGAATTGAGGTGCTGTCACGAGGTCATCAGGCAGAGCCTACGTACACTGATGACTATGCTGATTATTGGTTTGTGTGCATGGATGTTATTATTTGGAATAATGTGTTGCCGGAAAGCGAGGTTGCAGGTGCATGGCGCGAATTGTTCGCTTGCGGTCTCAAGTCGGATGATGAATGGCTTGAATCACGTTAGTTGTTGTAGGTTTATACATACTGTGATGATTGCTGTCGTACACATGCACGCGCTTCGACCGGCGGGTGCATGGACCAATCACCCGATCACCATCAGCAGTGCTCATATTCATTGCTTGTAACGGATAGAGTCAGATGATTTCCTTGATTGCATTCACACAAGACACGCAACAGCGTTGTTTATAATGGAAAATATAGGCGACCAGGGCTTCACCACATACGTACGTTCACCACAACAAATAAGCACGAGAAGTAGGCAAGAAATTTCAAGCTGCCTCACAAAAACAATCCGATTATAATATAATATGATAATTATCGATCACAATTGAGCAGAATGCCGCATGTACGGACGACGAGTAGCAGCGGGAACGGCCTGGATATCTGCAGGATATGATAAGTTCGTCTAGTCGGCGGGCGGCGCTGCCTTGCCCTGATGAGCAAGGGGTCTGATCGGCAGCAGTCATGCCAAGTGTACGGCGGGGCCCTGTGCTCCCGCGACTGTGGGTGACGGAACAACCGTCGTCCGCTCTTTATAGTGCGTTAGGCATTTGATTCGTGTGGCCAATGTTTACGTTTCTGTCTAGCCTCTGCTGCTGGCTTCTAGCAAGCAAGGAAGGGGACAGAACGAAGCTTCGTGCGAGTCAGCAGCTCGTTCGTACTATTCGTACGTAGCTTGATTGTCACTAGACCGTCGTTCCCGGAATAATTGTTTTATGCCAGCCAAGCACTGCTTATTATTAACCTCACTAGCAACCGGCAGGGTCTCTCTTACGTAATGGTAATCAAGCAACGTGTCTCGAACTTAGAGCGAGACGGTGGACCTCTTGCCGACCAGCCAGCAAATCCAATCATTCATATTCGGTCCGAGATGCAGTATATACGACACCTCTGATCTGCGGGAACGAATGATCCTCGTGAAATTGAGACAAGTGAAACAATGCTGTGACGTTCTCGCGCCCGTCTGTCATTAACACAAGTAAGTGTGGTCAGGTGTGACGTCGGTCATCCTGCATTACCCCGCACGGCACCTGCGAAGACGTAACCTGCATATGATTCACATACAGCATTGTTGTATTTATAATTTTCTTTGTTGCCATGAGTACATGATTTAGGTTTACAAATCGCGCGAGCCGTTTTGTTGCATGTGCCAAGTCATGGCACCTGCAAATGAAGCGAAAGCAGTGAGGATGAAATCGGTTACGCAAATGAAAGGTAATGGCGGGCCGCCGATGCCAGTATGCTTGGAGTCCGGAAAACGGTGACGGTTGAGATGCCTAAAGTACCTAAAGGTGAAGATGCTCCGTTAGAATCGACGCATATTCGGGCCCCATCGAAGGAATGAAAATAAATTGCGTCTCAATTTCGTAAACGTATTGTCTACAACGATCGGTGGATTCACTTTGATCCTTTTGACGCGCAACGGGAAACCTACCTCAGTGAAAATGGAAAAATCGGCGTTAGTTACTTTCGCGCTGGCGATTGCGTTCGGCTGTGCCGCGATGGGTAAGCATTGTCGTAATATTTGAAGGGCTCTAGCAACCTAGCACGTTGCGTAAGTTTGAGCGTTTTTCTGAAATGCAATTGCACCAGGAGGTAGCTAGCACAACGAACCGCGGCGGCGATGTGATGAACCAGCCGGCATTTTGGATCTTCTTTAAATGTTACAATTATCATTTACTATAGCGAGTGTTACCCTTATAAAACAACGCTTGTAAAACCGACGATTTTGCCGATACACAGCGGCTGCTGATGAGTAATCGTTTTTATTTGCCATGCTAAGCATATGCAATTCCGATGACGGCGATGTTGCTTCCTTGGTCATCATTACTGTTCAATCATCATGATCGATGCTGTCTTGCTTGCAGGCGCCGATGGCGTCCTTTACAGGTTCGTGGATGCTGCATGCTATCGAGCGGCCGCGCGCGGTGACGTAGAATCGCGTGGTTGGCTTCCGCCGTTTTTTTACTAACATAACGACCGACCGGACATACAGATTCATCGCAATATGCACACATAGTCATATTCTTCTCTCGATCTATCTGCTACTTCGACGGTTACCCACTCGGGATCTTTCTGTATGTGCAGGTACGTTTCGGTGGCCAAGTACAACGCCACAGCGAATTTGGACAACCTCGCTTCGCTGGAGCGCAACCTGCTCAAGGTGAGGACTAATGTTCCGCATGGTATGGCTAGTATGGCCGTCCTCTGCACTACACTTGTATTTTATCGTTAGGTTACACCCAGCGTGCGTTCACCATTATTTGGCGTGGTGTTAATTAAGGGGACATAGATACGTAGTCACGCGCCATCGGGGCTCAGTCTATTTCGGATATCCCTAAGCAAGCGAGGACACCCGTGTATCTCCAGCCTTATTATCACACTACCTCTATTTGCGCGACCGTCTCCCGCAAACTGAGCCTTGCTAGTTGCGCTCTGTACATCAACCTCGTACCTCGCTCAGCCCATACGTACGTAAGGCACTGCGTCCTTCGACACCCTACGTAGCCTAATTTTATGGACGCGGCGAGGGGTTGAGTGGTCCCAACCCACATCAATAATAATAATAATAAGGTTACGCCGGCCGGAGCCTGGCGTGTATTAAGGGGGTGGGGAACTGAGGGGCGGCGTAGCCATCCCTGTATGCCCGCACCACCCCAACCCACATCATATATATCCTTCAACCTGTGGACGACTTTGACCCGTGGAGCACTTTCATTTCAGGAACGGGTAATAACTTCTGGCAGCTCCTGGTGTAAATTGTAACAGGAATTCGAGCTCTTTAGCATCAAGTGCAGTTCTCAGCCTCGTGTTTCACAAATCATCAATCGGTGTCTTACCGCGGGCAGCCCTCGTTCAAGCTCATCTTTGCTGAAAATGGCTTGGTGGGCTCGTCGTGGGCGAGTTGCGACCAGATGTTGGCGGCGACGTTTCGCAGCAGCAATGTTTTTCTTGCGCTCGATGGTCAGTGCCTGCCTTATCTGGGTGCCAATTTGTCGAATCGTGTCGCGAAGGCGTGCACCAGGGCAGCGAGTTGCGTCCGCGGGTGTGTGTGCCGCGGCTGTTTGCCTAGGGTCGCCTCCTTCCGCGGTAGCGCCGTTGTGTTCGACTGGATGAGGCTCTGAACAGGTCTGGTTTCGCAGTTCTGCTTCGTATTCGTGTTTGAGCTGCACATGTTCCCGGTGCAGACGTTGCACGTATCTGCTGACTGTGCGCTTAGGGTGTATTTTTCCCGTGTTAGGTGGCTTCTGCGTGCACATTTCCAGTAGGATGGCAAGCCCTTTATTGAGGGTCACTTGCAGCATCGCGGCCGCAGCTTCCACGTTGGTCCTCTGCACGCTCTCAAGGGATCGCAGCGTCGACATGAGATGTGTCGCCGTTGTGCTGTTGGGGTCTGCGGCGTGTTTCGCCAGCCCATCCTCAATGTCGCGGACTGCGGGATGCAGGTAGTCGTGAAGCGCAGCAATATCGGATGTGAGTGTGGCGTCCATTCGTGTCTGTGCTGCACAGATCGTGGCACGTGGGACCGGCAGGATGACGTTTTTCCATTTTGCATTAACGTGGTCTGCCGCTTCTTGGGTGGCGCGCGTGGGTGTTTTGGCATCCCACAGGCGGATTTCGTCAGTTGGTAGCCGGGTGTGCACGGGCCTGTGGTCGAACTGGCCGGCAGCCACGGTCACACTGCTGTACGCCAGGGTTTTATTCGTACAGGCGGTGGCTTTAAGTTTTACGCTGAGTTGTGTTGCGGGGCACAGCAGAATGTCATCTATCCGGCTGCTGTGTGCGCGGTGTCCGTCGACCCACTGGTCGAAGGACATCTGGCGGGGGAGTTGATTCTCAGGTGCGGGCCTGAGCGCGTTTTCCGTGACGAACTTGGCGTGTAGCCGGTCGGCGCTATCAAGTACGCCGGTGCTCCTTTCTTCTGCCGCTCTGACCGCGTTGAAATCCCCCGCCAGCACGACGTGTTCTCCGTTTGCCTTTGATGTTTTCAGCACCATTCTGCAATGCGCATAAATGGCATTCCGGGTCCCGGTGTCTTCTGGGCAGTAGATCCCAAGGATGTTGAGGGGCGTGCTCATGGGGGTTGAGATCTTGCAATGACACAGGTGACCTTGTAGCGGGGCCGGCGGCTGGACATAAGTGACGTTTCCTGAGCGACTGTAGCGACCGCTAATCGCCACTGCGACACCTGCGGAGTACCGCGCCTTTCCGGCACTACGCGGTTTAGAGCTGCAGTGAAGTCTGTAGGCCTGCGGTTCCCTGCGGAAGGCATCTTTAATCCACGCTGTACGGTTTCCAGTTTTCGTTTCTGTCAGGACAAGGATGTCTGCATCCCAGGTTCTTAGGTTGCATATCGTACTGAGAAGGTTGGTTGCCAGCCCTCGTACGTTATGTGTGACGATGTGGGCGTACCGGTGTTCGGTCTCGGGGGATGAACTGGTGGGTATCGGGGCGCGTTGCCTTCGTCGGGCGCTGGCATGACAGGTGGTCTTGCGCGTTGCACACTGCCGCTGTTTTCCCTCTTTGCGGCGGTGGTATCGTGAGCCGCGTCCGGGTCCGGGTGCTGTCGCTTGTTTGCCTTGCGCCGGAGGAGGTCTACGACCGTGAGCGGTTTGCCTCTGTTTGCGCCAGCTTCTTCGCGCTGCTGGTCTTGCTTGTCTTGCTTTCGCGTCTTCGGGGCCCCTGGCGGAGCACGTGTTGCGTTGGACCTGTGTTGGTATGTGGCGTCGTGACATGCACCGGTACTTTCGGGAGGATTACCATCTTCGGTCCGTCTACCCCTCTCGTTCACTTGGGCGTCAGCTGGGGCGCAGTTTGCGGTCCCCCTGGTTGTCTGCGCGTCTGCCTGGCGGCCTGGGGGGTTGTACGGCTCATGTTGGCCCGCTGTTTCGTTAGGTGGGGTCGTTGCCGGCGGCATCGGCTCAAGGTTATGCCCGTTGTTGGGTGCCGTCGTGTGTGGCGGTCGCCAAATTTCGGGTGGCTGGAGTTCTCGCAGCTCGACGTGCGTTTGGACGGTGGAGCTATTGTGTCTCATCTCCAGGTAGTATACGGCACCACGGCCACGGGGCCAACTTGTCGTGATCCTTTGCGGTCTGGAATCCATAGAGTCGATCACGTACCAGGCCCCTTGGTGGTACCGGACGGCGATTGCGTGGGATGGGTTTTCAAGGTGCACCGTGAAGCCCCAGTTGCGCGTGTGCGGAGGCAGGTGTTCAAGCAGAGTGTCCAGTCGGTCGTTGGGGCCTAGAGTGAATCCGCTGGACACCGTCGCGATGTGGTGGTCGGAGAGGATGTCTCCGTTCGGTTTCTGTACGACAGCGCCGTATCGCAGGTAGTGGTTCAGCACGATCGTTGAGAAAAAGCCTGTGCGTTGGTCAAATCCTCCTTTCCATAGATTTGCCACGCCTGTTTTCCGTGTCTCCACGAGGTGCGCGTACATTGCACGGCAGTATCCTAGTACATGCCCGGGGTCAATGCATGGGTCGCCCATCAGGTTGTTGATGGCGTGCACCATGCACATCTGGGCCTTCTGTTTTTCATGGTATGGTTCGCGCGTGGTTTGGCCGCGAGGGTGTCCCGTGGGTGGCCATGTTATGGTGTTGCCGAGGTTCGGTGTGGTGTTGGTCCCACTGATCGTGGTGTCTGCGGTGGTGCCGGGGGGTCCTCCGCACGTTATTTTGTCGGTTGGTATGAAGTTGCTACAGAGATCCAGTTCGGTCCATATCATCACCGCCAGAGGTGTGAGGAGGCAGGCTTCTAGGTGTCCTGTGGTGTTGCGGGCTGACACCACCACACCTATGGTTGTACAGGCATCAATTGCTGAGCGGGCCCGGGCCGTGGCATGGGGGAAGGGTCGTAGGCCGTTTATAATTGTTGGTATGGCGCCAGTGAGTGGCAGAGCCGCCGGTTCTGCTGTCGTCAGTTTCCAGCACAATAGCGTCAGGGCCGCCGCAGCCACTGTGATCCTTAGGGCTGCGATCGGGTTTCGCCGTAGCCATCGGGTCAGATGCAGGCCCCTCGCCAGGTGTTGAGTGACCGTGTTCGCGATAGTGAGGGTCCAGGGAATTAAGATGGTGTTCATTAGGTAGTGTAGCACCCGAATAAGGCACGCGGTCAGCAAGATGAGACCCAGGGTTTCGTGGAGAGGACTAAGAATGGCCGTGTAAGCCAGGGGGCCAAGGGATGCGGTCGCCAGGAGGCCCGTATTTGCAATGTGGCTGATCCGTATATCGAGTGGCCTTGTGCTTTTAGTGGCGCGGAGTATACACCGTTTCAGTACCCACATACCCGAGGCGGCGATGCAGTAGCTGATTGAGGTTGCGCAGTAGGTCACTACGTGGCGTGTAGCGTATGATATGAGACGAAGGGTTCGGTGGTACACGGTCCTAATCAGACCCAGTGTGTTCCGTGTGGTCATGGGAGGGTTAATGCGGATGGTACTCTGCAGGGCTGGTGTGGGGTCGGGTGTTGCTGCACAGGCCGCTCGGGCGGGCAGTTGTACTAGGATCTTTTTTGATGTCCGTGAGTGAATGCATGGGCCGGGCCTCCTGTTCCAGGCTGGGGGTTGGGTCGATGACGGATCGGCGTGCGTCCTAGCTTCAGGCGCTTGGGTCCCTTTGAGTCCATCGCAGCTGTAAGTTTTCCCTCGCGCATAACGGTCGAGAAGGGGTCGTGTGGTACCAGGGGCTTCATCCATTATCCGGGGCACATGGTAGGGGCAGCTGTCATCGGTCGTGCGTTCCGTGGGGCTATGCAGTCCAGCCTGCAGCAGGGTATTGCTGTCCGCCGTGTGTTGTGTGCGACCATTGCAGCATGCGCCGTCCCAGGGGTCAACACTCCCGTTGGTCGCCAGCCCCATGATTGACCCACGGGTCACGTGATCTGTTTCTCTGCCGGTCTCATTGTTAATCGGCACAGCCTCGCGTCCATATTTCATCCGGGTCGTTTCATCAGCGTTCGGGCATGCAGAGCCCCCACGAGGAGCCACCCTACACCATTCGTCTCGCGGCATTGTACCGTACACAGTCTCCGCCCTTCAGTGGTCACCAGCCCCGGTTCGTACAGACCATCACCGGACTCACATCTCAAGTCCAGTTGCTTATCAACGTTTGGATGCACACCTATCCCATCAGCCAATACGCAGGCGCGAGCATGCGTTCTAGCACTGCGGAACGGGTAAATGGAAGAATACGGCCTCCAGCCAGAGTCACCCTGCATTTCGCGCCTCCCGCAAGCCCCTGCTAGCCCAGCGCTATCACCCGGCTGGGCGGGGTCTACTATTTCACTACTGTACGGGGCAAGCTCAACTGTGCTCGTACAGATCGTATGCTCCATCAGGCCTAGTGTGGTGAGGCCCTCATCCATCGATGGCCATTCTCTCCTTCGATCCTGCATCGCCACCGTGGCACTGCTCGTGCGAAGGTCGACGAGGGGCATGCTCACTCCACCACCCTCCGAGAAGGCATCGTTTACGGCCTTCCACTGGGCTACCGGGACTTTAATGCCCACTGTGGCGGTCAGACCCTTGCCCCCAGAGGTGCTGAATCTGCGGACGTCCCGATCGGACATGAAGAACTGGAGTGTCGTGGTGTCGATGCCCTTCGCGGCCAGCCGGCTCCGGATCTGTTCGATGAGCTGATTCTTATCTGCAGGGACGACTGTTTTGTCCCCCTTGTCCAGGCACAGGCCGGCGACCGGACCCATGGCCAAGTCGTATGTGAAGAATCGGTCGTAGGTGACAAGCTCAGTGGAGTAGGCCCCGGTCAGGTTAATCATGTTGGCTTGGTAGGCCATAAGGGTAGATGATGCTTGCTGGGCGATGGGGCTGAGGCGCAGGTGATTTGCCGCCGAAAACTTCAAGCATTTTTCAGCCGCATCTGCCTCCGGTGGTTTCACGAGGCTGTTGCGACGGAGAAAGGAAAGCTGGTTTCCTGTGGGTTGCCGTGTAGTGCGCACAGTGACTCCGCAGTGACCACTCAGGGTCGGGCGGCCTGAGAAGTAAGGAGGAATCATTAAACTGCTCATGTTGAAATCGTCAAGTATATGTGTGTCTGAAACTGTGCGCTTGGACGGTTTGGGGAGAAAGTTTGAGATATTTTGCGTTCGTAAACCGTTGCGTCGGTTACAGGTACCGTTGCCGGTGGCCTGTATTCCAGGGTCGTGTATGAAGGCTGATATCTGCGTTACTTGCGGTTTATCCAGTAACGTGCTGATTATTGAGAAAGGGCAGCGTTCATGAAGTATCTTTGCGCCGCGTGCCAACCTTAAAATTTTGGGGCCCATTGGCATCATTCGCGCTTGGTGTATTGGATCGATTAAAGAACACGTTCGCTGGGTCCTGAGATTGCATAAGTGCCGGGATGCAATTCCGTTCTGTCGCCATGTCCATATGTTGCCAGGTAGCGATGGTCTCCTCTCGTCAGCTTTGTGGCAGCCTTCCGATGGGTGGCACTCGCTGCTGTTACGCCAGGTCAAGGCTGGGTCGGTGGCGCAGGTATCAGCTTCCCGCATGGTGTCTCGGCGCGCATCGAGTGCCTTCAGCGCCGACCGGTTCCATGCTGTATTGTAGGTATTCATTTCTGTAAAGTCCCAGCAAGAGGCAACTTGTGTTTCATTATTGCTGCTCCTCGTGCTGCGAGTCATGGGCTTGCGGACTATGCTAGTCAGGGCTAGGTCGCTTCGCCGTCGTCTCACTATTGCAAACACATGTTGCCTTTGAATTGCTGTATCTCGCATTTTCACAGTCCACCGCTGTTCGTTGTCTCGTTCGGAGTGCACATTGACTCGGGGGTACCTGTCGCTCAGGTCACTCGGTTCGGCTTTAATAAGGCTAACCGGAATCGGATCCGCTATGTTATCCATGAACCTCGGCCTGGATGTTAACAATGGCGCCTTGAGCAGGCCGGTCTGCACCAGGCCCTTAAGCTCAGCCATTGCATCCGCCTCAGTTACGGAGCGGTCACCGGCGCCCAAGAGAAACACAGTTAGCGCAAGCAAGGCAAACAGATGCATTGCTGCGTACCGTGTCTCCGAGAAGTGCGCGACTTACTTTTGCTCCCCCAATGCTCGCGGTCCAACGTTGACTCGTCGTCACGTTCTTAGCGTTGTATGTATGTATGTCAATTACGGTTGGCTCGGCATTACCATGTGCGTTTCACAAATCATGCATCAATGCCGATACGAACATGCATGCGACCGATATGAGTTCCTTCTAGATATATACCGTCCTATCGCCCTAAAACAACGTTAGTTGGTTTGCTGTTTATCATTCCACGCACGGTTGCTTTTTTTCAGAACTGCTCGAGGTCGTTCGTTGCCGCCGTCACCGGCATCGCCAACGTCACCCACTACACCTACAGCCCCAAGGGCAACTGGGGCAAAAGGCAAGCAAGCTCATTTTTTTAGTAAAATAGCTATTCTATACTAGCTACAGTACGGACGGAACGCACATTTGTATGTCATTTCTGTCGGCATAGCAGATATGCATTTCATTGATCGTCATTCGAGGCACGCAGGCTTCATGCCTGACGCACGCTCAGAAGCAAAATCGGCGCCAACACCTACGGCTTCGGCGTTTTAATACTTATTGGTATTCCTTCCGCCCTGCAATCCATGTATTCCTTCCAAGTGTTTACACGGTACGGCTGCGCGCCCTTTCCTCGCCCCACTAGCCCCACCCGCCGTTCCTTCTGTGCAGGTAATTGACTTCGCCAACGCCTCGGCCTACACCACCTACAAGGCTTGCGACGACGCCTTCCCTAGCAAGCCCTTGATCAACTCGTGAGTCAGCAGCCTCGCTCGCACGTGTAGTCCGTGAAGCTACTCGTGGGCAAAATATGAAGGCCAGAATAATGAATGTGATGATAGACATTCAGCGCCCATATAACATTATTAATTACATGCATTATTCGTATAGCGTGGATGTATGAACGCAATTAATAGTCCAGACTTTCTAGCGGTTTGTCCATTTTCCGTTAAAGCTGCTGCGTGCCCCTGCGTACGATTACGTTCAGCTTCGTCACCGGCAAGCTGCACGGCTCCGCCCCGATCGCTGACGCCTTCAGCATCGCCAACTATCCCAACGGCTCCTTCTACCACGTCGGCCTGGTGAGGCGGGGTCCGCTGCAACATCCCTGATATGTTGGCCCGCCTGATGACCCGCCTCGGAGGCGGGCAGCGGGTCATCATCATATCATTAGGATGTGCCGCAAAGGCGTACGTAGGCAAATCATAATACGATATTAATAGTATGGAGCGGTGGTGTACATATTATTATTATATATATGGCATCCATGGCGTCCTTATATATCGCATCCATGGCGTCCGAAAGCAAATTGGGCACCTATCCGTCGTCACCCGCCGGCCCTGCTGCTGCACGCATGTTCTGCCTGCAGAGCAACGTGACCTCGTTCACCATCGTGGGCCTGCGCACGCACCAACCTGACCACCCAGTTCGCCGGTGAGTTGTATAGCTAGCTAGGACGGAGTAGCTAGCAGGAGTATATATGTATGTATGCGGCATGTTCCACCTTGAAACAGTTACTCACGCGTTTGAAGGGGCAAGCACGCAGGGCATGCCTTACTTGCTTACTGCCTGTGCGCCCAGCCACATGTCCAGTACATGTTGCCGTACAATGCACGTTCCCAACATGTGGTCGGCTATCTTTGCATACACGCACGCATAGTGAAGGCGACAGGTTTCTTCATTGCCGCATCCCAACTTACGGAGTATATATGTGCGTGAAGGCAAGGCGATCATCGACTCCGTCCCCAATGTGTTCAACCTGACCTTGCCGGTCAACCCATCCAACCTGAATAACCACAGTAAGTGCGGTAACAAATATAACATTATATATATGAATTAACGTTACAGCGGCGGACTCAAAAAAAGGATCAACGGTGTATACCAGGCAGGACAAGTAGGGCACGCCCTAACAGGCCCCACCGACAAGGCGGCAAGAATAGCAAGACACCGCCACACCTCAACGCCGCGAGAAAAAAAAACACAGAACGCCGTAACCCCACCCAGACATATGTGTATACATGTATACATGTATGTACGAGCGCACGCACATAAGCATACGTTACATACCTATCTACCAGCAGGGGGAGCCACCCACTGTTCATAACATATGGGGCCTAGCCATCCTTGTTTGATAAATAAAATATAGGGACTGGCAGCATGCATGGCTAATGCGATGCTCAGCGCCATCGTTAAACCCGTTTCCCTGGTTCATTGCCAGCTCGCCGGATTATGAATCCGTTCTATTTGACGCTTCCGCTGCCTTTGATGTATGCCCCGCCCCAACCATACCGACCTCTGCTGCCTACCTCACTGTCGCCCGCCGCGCGCCCGCAGCCAACATCATTGTCGGCAACGTGGCCAACGCTCTGCTGGAGTACTTCTGCTTCAAGAACGGTGACAACACGTTCGTGCCCATCCTGCCCCTGCACGCCTCCATCAAGGTATGTAATAGACGGTTCATATTAAAGTAAAGTGTCAATTGTCCCTCGACCAGATCTGTTGCAAAGGGACGATTGACGTCATGGTTGTTGATTGTTCTTCTTCAACGGAATGATATATATAGGTACACATGAATCGGATCCCATTTCGGCTTTCTACGCAGTCCTTGGCTCCTTGGCTCACACTACTCTTTCCTCGGATCTCACTGCGGTCCGCGCTTCCCTCGCCTCCCCTGCCTGATGCGCCGCGTGTGCGTGCTCGATCGATCGCTGTCCGATTTACTTCCACCACGTCTGTAATCTTGAAGACCGTGTATATACGGTGAAGCCGTATAATACACGTTCGGGTTTTGTACACGAATTATATACGAGACGAGTGTACACCGATAAACCCGGGCCATGTTTAGGCGGTGCAGATATAGTCATCCGTGTAATACACCAGGGCCAGCTATATGCGAACGACGGAGTAAACACGTGCGCCTCAAAATGACGCCAAAATCCTGACCTGCAACCGCAGATCGGCTACTGGCGAACTACTGGGATGTATAATTAATCTATTGGTTTGACCCTTGGGTACGCCTGCCCGCCGTGGGATGGCCCGTGTGTGTGTTCGTTGGCCCGTGGGATGGCCCATGGGGGGATTGCGCACCATCCCACTAACCCCCCACATGCACACACGCACTCACACACGCGCAGGCTCTTCAGATCGCCCCCGGCGGACAGGTGGCTGGGTTTGTGTGGCGTGTGCGGCTTGTGTAGCTTGTGCATATGCGTCTATGTGTGGGCGCGTCGACATTTGTCATTTTGCATGTGCGGGTTTGGGTACCGAGGCGCCTCAATCGGACCAATCGGACAGCAGCGCGTCGTGATGACATTCAAGAGACAGGCACCAGACAGTTGGAATTTTTTTATACGAGCCATGGCGCGCGCACGCATGTATGCAGCGCAGCTTCCTTTACGCGCGCAGCCGGCGAAGATAATGGAATATAATAATATAGTATTATATAACATATACAAATATTCATATAAACATTATTATTATAATATATAATATTATTAAATTCCGTTGTTTCCAGTTGTGCGTCACGAGCTCGAGTTGTTTACGAGTTCCGTTCACGCCTATCTACCGTAAATCGTTTGCAACGCCGCGTTACTTGTTCGTTTTGATAGTTGTACGTGAACCCTATGAACCCTAGCAACCCAAGCAACCGTTCACGTAGCAAATAAATCCGTCACTACTATGCACCAACGCTCCTCGCTATCCTTGTTATCCCTTAAGCAAGCAAGTTTTTGGTAACACAAATACATACATTCCAGTATGCCTCATCGCATCCGTCCGAACCCATGTAACGGTGGGGCCTTGCTTGCCCAGCCACCAACGAATGGCTATAATCTATACATATCGCCGTCGCATCGTTGTTGCTTGCCGCGGCATAACTCGCTTTTATGATCTTCCTCCGTCTGTAATTTTGGAGGCCGTGTATACTCAGTGTCACGACTGTGTATCACACGGCTGTGTATGCAAAAATACCCGGATAGGCAATTTTCACATACAGCACCACGGCCTGCACAGGCTCTACCCGTCCACATGCACACTGCTGATGAAAGCGCTATGTTAGGGTCAGTGCCGCCCGTGCCCTGCTGGGTGCGCACCAAGCATAGCAATGGCACGCGGTCTCAGGCCGCGGCACGCGGTCTCAGGCCGTGGCACGTGGTCTCAGACCGTGGCACGGGTTCTCAGGCCGTGGCACGCGGTCTCAGGCTGTGGCACGAGGTCTCAGGCCGTGGTACGTATGCAATTCAAACACGTTTGCCACTGCGGCAGGGCCCGCACAGCTTTACCCGCTGTCCACACACAAAATGCTGATGAGAACACATAGTTAGGGCGCCCTCGCTCAATGCCATGCTTGGTGCGCTCCAAACATGCTTGGCTAATGTGCTATGAAAGTGTCGTCACCCATTGTGCACGACAGCAGCTAGCTATGGATTCAAAGGAAGCGATTACATCACGCGGCTCACCTGGCTTGCTGCTGCTGCTGGTGCTCCTCTCCCTGCTCCCCAGCCGCCAAGCTGTGCGTGTTTGGTCCGGGATGCCCGCCATGCTGCCTCCATGCCAAACGGGCGGACTCGCTTGCTGAGTCGCGCCCGCGTTGCTAACCTGCCCGCCAGTGCAGCAAGGCCAAGCGGACGGGCGGGGCGCTAGGGGGAGATTGGGGGGAGATTGGGGGAGATTGGGGGGGGAGATAAGCTGCGATTGGCTGCGTGGCCACACAAAAGCGATTTCACATACAACACCACGGCCTGCACAGGCTCTACCCGTCCACATGCACACTGCTGATGAGAACGCAATGTTAGGGTCAGTGCCGCCCATGCCCTGCTGGGTGCGCACCAAGCATAGCAAGCTTGTGGCGCGGCAAATCAAACATGTTTGCCACTGTGGCAGGGCCTATACAAGTAAGCTCTTCCCGTCCACACACAATGCTGATTAGAACGCACAGTTAGGGTGCCGCCCGTGCCATGCTTGCTGCGCAATTAAGCGTTTGGATCACGGGCCTCACCTTGCTAGCCGCTGCTGCCCCTCTCCCTGCTCCCCAGCCGCCACTCTGTGTGTATCCGGTCCGGGATGCCCGCCATGCATGCTGCCTCCATGCCAAAAGGACGGACTCGCTTGCTGAGTCGCGCCCGCGTTGCTAACCTGCCTGTCAGTGCAGCAAGGCCAGGCGGACGGGCGGGGCGCGAGGGAGAGATTGGCTGCGCGGCCAAACAAAAGCGTTTGCCACAGCAGCACCGCCCGCACAGGCTCTACCCGTCCACATGGTAGGGTTAGTTCCACCTTTGCCCTGTTTGGTGCGTACCAAGAGCATTCAGAGGGCAAATCTGTTCCATCCTTTCGTTATGGTGTACAAGTAAGCTGCCTGGTTGAAATAAACCTCCTCGTGTGGAAATGGAGTTCCTTCAGTCCAGCGCGGGCAAATTCCCTAACTTCGAGAAGAGTCCGCGTAACAATGCCTTCAATTTACGCTTACACATTTGTCACAAAGTGAAGCTGCACACATCTGTGGCCGTTTTTAAAGAATGTTGGGACCATTCATATTGATATTGATCGAATGCGGGCTTCTCCTATATTGACAAACGTAAAAAGGGAGCCCATTAAAGACAGTTACCAACGCCAGACTATTCATTATCACAATGTACACTGGTTGCATATGTTGACTTGCTTGTGGTACTGCCACCGGAGTGGCCTTCGTACGAGCTTTCGGCGTGAGTATCCATCGGTTTCTCCTGCATATTGCTCACAAAAGGCATCCTGTTTAATGTGACTAAGTTCGTCTATATAGACTGGACATCCACGGTCGTGAGGAACTGTGGTGCAATAAGCAGGCGGGCAGACCTATCTAAACACTTTGCAATTCTTGAATCCTTCAGCAAGCATAACGATACAATTGTGATATTTTTATCTCTCTGATCTCACTGCAATCTAATGTTTACAGTGCAAACGAATTGATCAGTCCGCTTAAGTTAAGGCAAGGAAGCTGTGCGCCCACCTGCCGTCTTACCTGGCGTGAAGTCATATGTATATATACCCTCCAGTGCGCTTGCAGACATTCCTTGGCGCAATCATACCCCTGCCGCGGGTAATTGACGCCGCACGCAGCCTACTATCAAGCAACACACTGCTGTGAGTCCGCACACCCCATGATGGCGCACCAGGTACATTGCCTCCACAAGCAAGCGCACCAACGCACACGAACCCTATCTAACAGGGACCCAAACCGTTCGAGGGGACCCGTCACATACAGCCAAAGAGCCCGCACAGCAGGGGGAATTAACCAGCAGGCAGCTCATCATCAGCAGGCAGGTACAGCCCGTGCAAGTCTCATAAGTGCCCTGTCCCTCCAGGCGTACATGCATCAGGCCCCTCGCTCGTTTGCTTGAGGGAAGGCGGAGACGGCCAATAATAGATAAGGTTTAAACTGTTCCAAGAACCATCGTGTATGTCAGCCATGTACATCCGGTGCAGTGTTGATACAGCCGTGTCAAGCCGGAGCAGTGTTTACACCTACCGTGTTAGCCGTGTTAACACCTCTCGTGTATACTCAGTGTCAGACACAAGACCGTGTAATACACGGACTTACAGTATATACCCGGCCTCCAAAATTACAGACGTCGCTGTATGTTGCACTAGTCTTCGTCTGCACTCGACTTGCCCAGCAACCGTGCGTGCCTCGCTCGGTCGCTCTCCGTCCCCTACCGGCGGGTACAGGGTGTAATCCTACCTACCGGCTGGCGGCGGTCGGTGTCGTATGCTTATATATGTCGATCGGTCTTCCCTGCACATTCTCCCGGCACACGCCATGACCCATGCATGAGCACTCTAGGTACTCTAGGGCAGGACGGCAAGTGGGATCGATGACCCCGCCGACGGTATTACTGTCGGCGGCGGGGTGATCGATGAGAAGAGGCTCCGTCCGACCTTGGTCACCTGGCATATATACACGCATTCATCTCTCGGAACACGGGTAGTACTGGTAGTGTAGTACAGAAGGGGTCGTAGTGTATGGATGGTTGCTCGGCGGATACATTAGATACAAAAGACACGTACATTGGTTATTATTCGCAGCAGAGGTGTTGCGCACAAGGCAGCAGCTTTTTTCAGACCCGCCATTAGCACTACGACCATCTCGTCGTGCAATCAATATGGTTGAATGAATTGAGGTGATGCTGTCACGACGGACGGAATTAGGTGCAAGCGGGGCCGTCTACGTACACCGATCGATGGCTGCTGCATCGGTTTGCATGTACTGAGTACTGTAAGTAGGGACCTTCGTTTTCCTATCGAGAACGAACATGTTCTTTGAGCGCGAGCGAGTGATCGAGTTGCATGGCGCGAATCCTACGCGATCGGATCTATCCGATAATTAGAGGCTGCAACTCCGGTGTTGATTTGTAGTGTGCTCGCTTTGTCACGTTGCGTATACACATATAGAGAGACGGCTGCGCTTGCGCACGCGAGTATGTAGCAGCAAAGTTCAAGATCACTGTGAATGATTGTAATGGATGATTTGAGCTGCCGAATAATAGAGTCAAGCAAGTGGCTTCCTTGCAAACACAAAAGCCACGCTAGCCAAGCCACGGGCAAGCAAGCCGTCTCCATTGCAACCAAGGCATCACTGCCTACACAACATTATAAAAAGGACGATACATGTCCACGTCAAGAAAACAACGCTAAAATAAAATAATAATCATGATATTATTCAAAATAATAATTCATAATAATAATCACAACAATAATAAATCATAACGCGGGGCCGCTTCGTGTGAAAATTGAAGTTAAATGCGTGGATGAAATATTTCTTAATCACTGTATTATTCGGGACCTACGTAGCGGCCAGCCTTGGGTGCGTGGCTTGAGCGACGTACGGAGCGAGACAGAAGGTACAGGTTCATGCATGGCTATATGGTACTGTACGCCCCGTCCTGAATGATCTTCTATTACACAATCTGAATGAATTAACGTTACAGCGGACCCCAAAGGCAGGGATCACCAGTGTATACCAGGGCAACCCCCAGCAATCTGTGTATCTATTTAATGCTGCTATCCGAAACTATCAGATAGAGTTGAGCGTCAGCAGGCAGAAGGAATACCTGTTATATATCCGGATACATGACAAGTAGGGGTTCGGCTTCCTTGAAGCCGGAAAAAGGGCGAGGCCCCCTACAATCCGTACAGGCCGCTTGCTTTACAACGGAAACTCTGTTACCGCGCAAGAGTGTGAGAGAGTGAAAGGGTGCCATTGAGGGTGTCGTTGATGTTGAAGGTGGATCGGCGTGCATAGATTGAGCAAGGTCAAGCAGGTAGGGTACCCCTGAAACCTACGCGCCGCCAACGGCGGTCATCGCATCTGCATTATTATCGTAACGCTAGACGCCCCTGCACTACCACTCAAGCAGATATCAAAAAGCAAGCTTGAAGCATTCAAGTTTTTCGTGTAGCTGTAGTTGTTTGGTCCGTCGGCAAGCATGCAGCCCTTCAGTTGCACGCCCGCAGCAGACGTGAACCTCTAAAGTTTGCCATCAATAGTTACATAGCAAATATAAGGCAAAAACAGGGTGCGAAAAAGCCGCGGTGAGACTGTTGTGACCCGTGACGCCCTATGGCATAGAAAGGTCGGTTACCGGCCGGTGGGGAAGTCGGTTACTGGGGGGGTCAGGTTTGGGTCGTTTTGGGGTCGGTAACCGGGCGGTTGACCGAGGGGGCCGGTTGACGGAGGGGGTCGGAAATCCGCAACGGTCGGCTCGGTTACCGACCCCCCCCCGGGTCGGTAACTGGGGGCTCGGTAACCGATCCCGTAGGTATCGGTAACCGACCTAAGGGGGTCGGTTACCGAGCTGACCGGCAGGAATTGCCGACCCCTCCGTCAACCGGCCCCCTCGGTCAACCGCCCGGTTACTGACCCCAAAACGACCCAAACCCGACCCCCCGGTAACCGACTCCCATGCCCGGTAACCCACCCCCCTTGCCCAGTAACTGGGGAGGCAAGTCGCATCCAGAACGGTTACAGTGCCTGTTCATCGGCTTTCATGTCGGGCTAGTCCGCGCCCGGTAATGCGGGCCTGTCCACGCTGTCCACGCCCGGTAATACGGGCCTGTCCACGCTGTCCACGCCCGGTAATACGGGCCTGTCCACGCTGTCCACGCGTCACGCCCGGTAATACGGGCCTGTCCACGCTGTCCACGCCCTGTAATGCGGGCCTGTCCACGCTGTCCACACCCTTTAATTCCGCTCTGTCCACGCTGTCCACACCCGGTAATTCCGATATGTCCACAATGTCCACATCCGGTAATTCTGATGTCCACGCACTGCTGCAGGCACCACTGCACGCGCACACGCACACACACGCACACGCGAAATCCACCACTAATTGGTAAGTAGTTACCCAACTCTGCACAAAAAACCTAGCATGTCAACCCTGCCAGACTCCGAGCAAACTGCACCCACATAAGTCACTGCAGTCACAATGTCGACTAGTCATGTAGCCCCAATGGTTTAATTATTTCTTGCGGGATTTCTTGTTGGCGTTGACGACGAGCCCATGTGCCTCATCATCAGGTGGCAGACTTAACTGCTGATGCTTCTTCCCCACCCCTCCCTTCCCTCCCTTCCCAGCCTGTGCAACTGGCCGGTGCGCGCTTGGCCGTGGGGCTGGCTTGTGTGCCGGTGGCTTGCGCTTGCTGCTGCCCTGGACCTCCTCCTCACTCGGGTCACAACAAATGGTATCGAGACCGAGGAGTCCCCGGATCGAGCCGCGATGGCAACCCGAGTTGGGTTCGTGCCTGTGGTCGTGAGCGATTCATGTGCGAGTTGCCGTGTGTCGCCCTACAGGCGGGTGTCAGTGGTGCGAATGGCAAGTGATCATTCGGCTGAACCTGGTTCGATACTCGACGCGGACGTCGAGCCCTGAAAGGGGGGGATAAATGTAGTGGTCCTGGAGTGATCCGAGATCGGTAGCATCAGCTTGCAAGCGTCTTTGGTTAAGACGGGTCACAACAGAGACCCGGACTTCGGCCATCGGAACTGGAGAACTTGTTGGTACTCGGTATATATGCTATCCCTTTGCATTTTGAAACTTTCATTCAATACATAATGTTTAATTGTATTCATCTGGCAAAACAGAAAGGCAAATCTTGGTGTTGGTGGCATCTTGATGTTCAAACATCAGAACTAACACTACTATGGAAGTTCAATTTAGCACACGCCGCCCATTCCTAATCCAAGTATGCATCACGCGGCACCTGTTGCAACACACATGAGCGCGAGAGGCGTTGGGTGGATGTTGACTCGGGTCCATGGAGACCGCGGAGCTTTACTTTGACCGTTTGTGCGCAAAGAATTTTTTTCAGCCAAACCAAGGATACCTTGCAATAGAGGACAATTAATATGACAAACATTGCGAATTAGCTTAGCGGATAATGAACGTTTTGCCGTTAGCCACGCACGCACACACGGACATGGGCAATCCTAGGGGGCGGGGCCCCCCGAACGCGCTTCGCGCTGGGGCCCCGCCCAAAAAACCAGTCGGATATAAGTTTGTACAAATTGATGCAGGCAACATCCCGTACATGCATCCGGGGGTTAACACCACTCCCGTAGCCGTTGGCGCGCGCGGGCGGGTATAGCGGGTCGGTGCACGTAAGGGCGGGCTACCCGCACCCTCACACATCACTAACGAATGCAACGGAGTGGCCTACGTAACAGGGACATGCATCGGTGAGTATTGGATGGATGGGGTAGGGCGGGTCGTCGTGGCGGCGTTCAGCTTCTAGACAGCATCTATCATCATCGTATCTGCTTCGTTCCTTAACACACGCCACGCTACGCATGCAGGTAGGGTTCTACATGCCCGACGTAATGAAGTGATTATGATGGTTCTTGTATGCGGGTACACGGCGGGCTTCGTGTGCGTCAGCTCGCTTTTCGCTTGTCTCGCTCAGGCCCTGCCGGCCGCTAGATCCTGCCTATCTAGCCAGCCGTTCTGTTATTGCACTGCTAACGAAACACACAATTTCCAACCTTACTATACGGCGTCCAGGACCTCGATCGCGTACAGGTAGGTGATGATCAGCAGCGTGACTCGACTTACCCACTAACGACCTATGACCACCATACATACCGACGAGCAAGATCATTCATTTCCAGTCCTAGACGCATAATGCCTTACACTCTGATATGAAAAGCAATCTGTGTGCTGTCGATTTCAAGAATCAGGAGAACTTCTCTTGCCCGTCTGACAAGCAGCAGTATGCAAGTGTGGCCCGGTGCGTTCGGCGTCGGTCTTCCTGCACTACCCCGCTGTTCGTAGTCGCCAACCAAGAAGTAGATTGGCACATTGATACATACAATAATGTTTTATCTATCAAGCTACGAAGACAGCTTCGTTGTACATTTACGAAAAACAAAGAAAGCGCGCTCCATCCGTTTTGTTGCTGCACACAATGCGACTAGAAAAGAAAAAGCAAGAGGTAAGAACAATTATTAAGTGCACATACGCGGAGGGCCGCCAAGCCAGGCAATGCCGCTTAGAGTACGGAGCAAGGTGACGGTTAAGATGCCTAAAGGTGAAGATGCTCCGTTAACACTGAAGCATATTCTGGCCCCATCGAAATAGGAATGGTAATACAATGCGCCGCTTATATAAAGTTTCATCCTCGCCAACGATCAATGGATTCACTGTGAGCTTTTAGACGCAAAACGGGAAACCTAGCTCAGTCAGAATGGCGAAATCGGCGTTGTTTACTTTCGCTCTGGCGATTGCGTTCGGCTGTTCCACGATGGGTAAGCACTGATGTTATATTTGAAGGTGTCTACCACCGTAGCAGGTTGCGTAAGTTTGAGAGTGGGCTGAAAAACGTAAACGCACCAGGAGGTAGCCAGCACAACGAACCGCGGCGGCGATGTGACCCAGCCGGCTTTGATGATCTTACGTGCTGTGATGATAGACCTTACTTGAAATCGTATGTTAGTTTGCATCCATTAGACTACGCATCAGAAATCGACGATCGTGCCGCACGCAAGAGTCGCCGCCACCGCCGAGTAATCGTTTTCGCTACCGGATACAGCTAAGAGTGTGCAAATCATACAACGTCAATGTTGGTTACTGTTGATCTATCATGCCCGATGGTCGGTTTCTTGCTTGCAGGCGCCGATGCCGTCCCTTACAGGTACCTGGATACCGCAAATGGCCTTCCGCGATGTATGTCGTCGGTAGATCTACGCGGTTCTAGAATCGTGTGGTTTGGTGTGGCCTCGCTCGTTCTTTTTTCTTGGACCGAGCGACCGACGACCGTACGTATTACAGGTTCAGCATGCTTCACCTAATATAGTGTAATTATTCCTTGTAATTCTCCTTTCCATGTACTACTGCTGTCGTGATAAGGACGGATGGACGGACTTAGTTGCGCGTTCGGAACGAATGAATACAGTAAAAATCCATCGATGCGTGCAGGTACGCACGTGCGTGTCCGTGCGTGGCCAAGTACAACGCAACAGCGAATGTGAGCAACCTCTCTTCGCTGGAGAGGACCCTGCTCAAGGTCGGTGAGGAGTCAAGCAATGTGCCGCAAGTACCGGTATGTTGCCGTTATCTGCAGTACTACGTTCACACCTACCAGGAACTACAGGAACGAATAGCCTGCGTGTATGTGAAGACTCTCAGCAGCTGCTCGCGTGATTGTTTATTTATTTGGAGTATTTGGAGCGAGCGAGCAAACACATGTATGCGACCGATAGATACGATCTTACGTAGACCGGCAACACCCGAGTTACGACTGCATGCGTTCGCTTGCGGGTCATTATTCCACGCACGGTTCGTTGCCTTCAGAGCTGCTCCCGGTCGTTCTTTGCGGCCGTCACGCACCGGCATCGCCAAGGTCACCTACAACCCCAAGGGCGACTGGGGCAGCCTCGTCAAGGCAAGTAAGCAAGCACGCAAGCTCACATGCAGTTCATCTAGACGCCACGTTTGTTATTTGCTATTTCCGTCGGAGCAGCAGATGTGCGTGCGTGCCATCGTCACTCGTCACTTGTTTCTGTGTGCGCCACGGGCGTTTAGTAGCGTTGGCCTGCTGGGCCTACTCACTTGTACATACGCGCAGCCTTTGCTTGCACACACCGAGTGTTCGTTCCTCGCTCATGTACCATGTAATCCTCTGTTTTTATTGGCACGGCCGCGCCCTCCCTCCTAATCACTCGACCCATTCGTTGCTTGTCTCACTGCAGTTTATCTAGGTTATCGACTTTGTCAACGCCTCGACATACAGCAGCTACAAGGCCTGTGACGACGCCTCCCCCAGCAAGCCCTTCATTAATAACTCGTGAGTCAGCAGTCTCGCTCGCGCACAGTGCGGCGGGCTACTCGTGCTGTACGAACCAAGAGCAAGTGTCGTATCATGCATTATAATGAGCATAGGGCGACCATTTCTTACATACATGCAGTCGCATGGGATGTAATTAGTAGTTTGACTTGTCAGCGCTGATCATCCGCTGTTTGCTGTCTCTCATGCATGAAAGATAAACGCCCTATCATACATGCAGCAGTCACATTATTATTGGATGTGCTTATCTAGCATATTGACGAATTTGGTTTGGAAAGCGGATAGCGAATGAAATGACTGGGGTACGTTCGTTGCCTATGTCCTACCTCACGAGCGATGCGCGCACTGGGCGGCCTCACCCGGTAGGTATATATGTACGGAGGCAGGTAGCTCGGGATGTGTAGGTAGGTACGAAGCTAGGTAGCTAGGCAGGCAGCTTCAGTACGCAACGATGTGGATGTATGTAGCTTAGGTGGCAGGTACAGTACGCAACGACACGGAAGCGAGGTATTAAATATTAACTACCGTACCTCCGGGAGATCATCGCGCACCCCTATATTTTGGAATTATTTTAAGTTCGCGCAGGGCCGGGATTATTTATTTTGCACGTTATTCTGTCATTTGGCCAAATATTTATTTATTATTGCGCGATGATGTACCGGAGGTACGGTACGTTCGTAGTGATGACGAGATGTGTCCACTGCCTGCTGCTGCGTATTCCCCCACGTGCAGCTTCGTTACCGGCAAGCTGCACGGCTTCGCCCCGATTGCTGACGCCTCCAGCATCGCCAACTACCCCAACGGCTCCTTCTACCACGTCGGCCTGGTGAGGCGGGCAGCGGGTCATCACAATTGATTTGCTGTAGGGTCTACAAACAGGCATATCGGGGCGGCGGGCGGGGTCCACTCATCAATCGCTGGTTGATTATTGCCGCATATAACCCAGCAAGAGGCCGTGCGAAGGTTCTATCTGACTCGGGTTCGCATATACGCATACGTACGTACATCGATAGATGCTCGCATGCATGACGTCATGCGGTGGTAGGTTGATGTTTGTCGACGAACAGCAGTGAGAGTACCCATCCTCGCTCCCGCCGCTTGCTCCTCGGCGAACAATCCATACATACACGCATCCGTGTCGACGCTTGCGTGCAATAATGTTGCTTGGCTACGTGCATGCTCGCCAATTTGCTTGCTGCTGCATGTACTCAGCGCTAAACACAAAGGCGTGCCGGGTCGGTGTATGTGTGCATAATTTACATAATAATTTGGAACCCATTTCGTGGCCCGCTCTTTATTTCCTCAAACGGATCTCACTGTGGCCACCATGCATGCCCGATCGATGCGCCGAATGTGCCCCCTCCATCGATCGCTGTACGTATATATGTCCGATCCATTCCCCGCACAGGCTCTCCAGATCGCACCGGGCGGCCAGGTGCGTGAGTTGTGCGGCCAACTTGCGAATAAATATACCGTATGTGGGTGTGTGGGCGAGCGGGTTTGGACTTGGGTTGGGTAGGCGCCTCAATCGGGCGAATTATCGGACAGAGTTAGACGTATCTAAGGTCGTGCGTGGTAGGTCAGGTCGTAAGCATGCGTGGTAGGTCAGGTCGTAAGCATGCGTGGTAGGTCAGGGTTTCAAGTGTTGGGTTTAGGGTTTAGTGAGGATTGAAGTCCGCGTATAGATCGATCCATACATACATGCATAGCATCGTCATTGCATCGTCGGTATTATTAATGATGATACAATGGACCCTGCGGGTCATCGGTGTTGCTTGCCGCGGCATAACTTGCTTTATATTTTACGTATGATCGTCCTCGCTGTTGCCTGCACACTCTATCGTCTGCACTCGACTTACCCAGCAACCGTGCGTGTATTGCGTGCGTGCCTCGCTCGGTCGCTCTATCTCCGTCCCCTACGTACCTACCCCGCATACCTTGCTCGTAGGGCACCGAGTTCCTTCCAGGTACAGGGTGTAATCCTATCTACCGGCTGGCGGTGGTCGGTGTCGCATGCTTAGGTCTATCTTACCTGTTGAATGGGCACACGTACAGCATGATGAGCACCCTACGTAGGGCGCGCGGTGCGGTGCAGTCATTGCAATCGTTGACCCTCCTGACGGAGCTGCCGGCGGGAAACGAAGTTGTTTAGCAGATGTTTCGTCGGGTAGGACGACATAGACAGAGAACGCCTACCTTGCGCAATATATTGTATATCCAGATAGCTTTGAGAGGTAGCTCGATAGATTCGTTAGTTTGTTGCTCAGTGATTAGAATCAGCTGCTGAGATATATACAATCAAGTACGTACATATATACGTAGGCAAGCAGTCCTCGTGTCTTCGTTCGTCTGTTGAATCTCCCATCGGGTGCACGGAGTAGTGCGTAGTGTAGCTAGCGCAGGACAGGTACGTGGATTCGTTGTTTGGATCGAGCGATGCACTGCTGTTTATTAGCAGCGATAGATAGATCAGCGAGAGATGTGGCGTGGCTGGTCGCTCGTCCGTCGTCTATTAGGTCACACAATGTTCTTTAGATAAATAACCCTAGAGTAACGCTCGCTTCACTCGATCCATTGCTCGGTATGTATGGTGCGTGTCGATAGCCACAATAGACCGACTATAGGCAGCCTCCCATTTTACAGACGCAGCTAGTACGTAATCGATAATTTGGGTGAGATGCTGCGTGTCACAAGGACCGACCGAGCCTAACTACGTACGTGCATTGTAACCCACCGTTGTAACCGTTACAACGTGCATTGGTGTTGGCTGGCGCGCTGAAACATTTTTAATCACGATAGGAGTGAATGTGTTGAGAGTGACTGAGTGACGGCGTTTCATGGCCGCGCACATACTCTGCGTGCGGTACGTTTAGGTTTTCGCGCTGTCAGACGACGGTGGAGCGAGGGCTGAATGCATGCATGCACGCATGCATGTCCGCGTGGCTTTAGGTTCACGCTGTGCTTACCCTGTGCTTACTTGCTTGCGTGTATGTATGTGTCCACGCACATGCCCGCGATGAATCGAGGTAGCAGCTACGGGCCGATCCAGCGTGCGTCGTCTGCATGCATGCCGCCGAGTGCGTGGGTGTTGTGATACATTGATTGCTGAGTGTGCAGGAGTTTATTTTCTCGCGTTTCAAGGACATATGTGTGTATTCGAGCGAGGGCGGGTGAGCCTACCTGGCCGCAAACAGAACCTGCGCGCCGCCTGCGTGCGTGATGACCGATTGCGTGCACACACGTGCTTCGTTCGTTGCAGCGCTGCGACCACCGTTGCTTGCCCGCCGAAGCAGCCAAGCGAGCGAGCAAAACGGGTTGCGCATGTATGGTGCTCTTCGTAACAGCAGAAGTAATGATAATCGATTAATTATAATCGATTAGTAGTAATCGATTATTTGTGCGTGCGTTGATGATGATCGTAACAGACGTAGTATGTTTCCGTGTGTGATATGGAAGGCTTCAAAGCGAGGTCAACCTCCGAGTCGATGCATAAAATAATACGTACTGATATACGTACGGGTTACTCCACTAGCGGTCGCTGGGCGGTGTCTGGGTGGTAACTGGGTAATGGGGTGCCTGTGTGGGCGATAGATCTTCCCCGTGCTTGGCTTTATCCGCTTCTGAGCATTCGGCCCCTGCTGTGCTTATATCCCTTTGGTGATCCCTTTGGGGTCCGCTGTACCGTTCCTTCATTCATTATTTGATTCGGCGTTCCCTCCTTGTAAAACTGTATGGCCGTTGGCGGCCTTCTCCTACATGCTCATGAGCATTCAGCTGAGTAAGTTCATAGTAGCATGCTCAGCACGCACCGGCGAGCATCGATAGACTCCAGCGTGTATGTCTCCGTAGGTCGTGAGTCGCTCGGCGGCTAATAATAATATGGCTTTTATGCCCCAGCCATATGCATGTATGTTTCTATGTATTTATATGCAGCCTACACTTATATGCAGCCTATTTGCTTCTACATACCTACTGCGTGCCAAATAAACATTGCCACGCACTACGTATATAGGTCCGTCCTCACAGATATATATATATAGTACGTTTATTTTTATGTTATTTTTATGTTTAGGTATAGGTCATCGATCTATATATCCGGATGCGGCATCCACGCACGAACAGAAAATCCTTGTCCCATGTATCACCAGATAGGTCAATGATATCTTGATCTTCCTTGCAAACTGAATGCAATCACGCATGTGGCTGTCATAATAATGTGGCAGTTAGGTCTTGGATTTTGATGTGCAACGAACGAAGGGGTCGATCGTGGGTTCATGCATGCCTGTATATTGATTGTATGCTTTATTCGACCACGCCGTATGTATGATTCATTTGCGGTAGCGGTTACGTACGTGCGTGCGTCCTCGCCCTGCAAGCACGCAAGCAAGTTAGTCATGGCTGAAGCTGTAGTCGATTAAATAGCCATGGGCGCGGCCCTGTGTACAGACTTGCATCAACTAACGACAGTGCGTATGAATGTTGCTAGGTGCTGTCGCTTGCTTGTTTCGGACCCTTGCAAACCTACTACAAGTATGCGGACAAAGCTTTTTATTGCTTACGCCGTTTTTCATGTACTTCGTAGTAGTGCCTACAAGCAAGTACACCTACCGTGCCAGCAATGAATTCTTAAAACCTCATCAATTACCGTCAAATTTATGTAGTTTTAATTTGATGCGATAGTTGCAGCGCCCGTCTGTCCTCCAACTCAAGTGCGTGGTGTGATCAGCTGGTGTGGTGCCGCCCACTGTGCTGCGCACCGCATCCCGGTCACTGAGCACAGAGGGGGTGAAACTTGAAAACAAATACATAAGCTTGGATATAATATTTATGTATGCGTTAAAGCTTATCACAAAATGCCTTATTCCATGCGCGCAAGGAGGCTTGTATTGCGAATGAATAATGTACGTATAATGCCAAAACTAAGAAGTCGTCCTGCACCGCTGCCAATCAACCGAAATTTCATAACTTATGAATTCCTCCTGGACAAAAGACTTGAAGGATTGTAGGTCAGAAGCACGCATCGATGTACAACCTCAGAGGTTAAGATGCCGCTGCTGTCATCAGATGCTCCGTGATACCGTCGCATATTCTTGGCCAGTCGAAGAAAAAAGGCAATATAATTCGGCACAATAGATGTTGTGTTTAACGTCCCAGGTTAAGGAGTGAAACACTTCAATTGCGCCGTCTTCGTGCTGTTCGAAGGATTTCAAATTTCACTCGTCAGAATGGCGAAATCGGCTTTCATCGCATTCGCGCTGGCGGTTGCCTTCGGCTGCGCCATTATGGGTAAGGATCGAAACAATTACCTTCTCCAATTCATCGAGTAAAATACGTGCACGCGCTAGGCAGCGGATGAACGGATCAGGATTTGCATGCATTGCTAGATCGCTTGATTGGCCGACTCATCACCCGTTGTAGGTAGTACTTATTAGGTTGGCGCACTGACAGATTTGGCACTATACTTGTATGTTGTCCATTCACCACAAATAAATTGCGTCTGAAAACCAGCCAGAGCGCGCGCGATGCAATCATGCCTGTGTCGCACGTTTCAGTTCACCATCAACCAATAATTCACAAGGTAATATATTATTGCTCGTATTTCATCCGCCCTCTGTTTCCTTGCCTGCCTGCCGCAGGTTCTGATGCCGTCCTTTACCGGTGAGCTATTATTACGGATGATGCACGCACAACGAGCATGTCTGGAGCAAGCATGCACCAATCAAATTTTCAGGCAGGACCATACGCACCCCGAAAACCGAGTACCCCTCGGATCGATCGATGGCATGAAATCTATTAAAATTGATAATAATACTCTAGGCAAACCGTAGCGTGGATTAACGGGGCAAGGGCGGTGAGGCTCGGTGATGAGCCTCTACGCCGCTACCCACGGGAAGTCTACCTAAACAGCAAATACATACGTTATCAACCCACCCCTCGTTGTCGTCGGAAGTTCTCATCCCCCCGACTCGCTTGCCGAAGCACCCTGCATTACCTCGTAAGCACGATGCCCTCGCTCCCTCCGTCACGTATATCCCTCGCTCGCTCCCTCGCTCATCATTTATATAAAACCTTAATTTTATAAAACAGGTACGTCTCCGTGGCCAAGTACAACGCCACGGCGAACGTGACCAACCTCTCCACGCTGGAGAGGACCCTGCTGCGGGTGAGCACCGACAGCGAAGCGCATATGGCGGGTATATACGTGCATGCACTAGCCACGCCCGGCTGGAAAAAAGGGCAACGTGCTAATAGCCGCATGCCGTGTGTGTATGCCTAGCGCTCTTGATGCAAACACTTACGTAAATCGCCGAGACAAGTCGAACTGCCACACTTATTTACAAAATTATCAGTGACAACGAAAGTTTATCGTTCTTCACTCCACAATTGCCATTGCAGAACTGCTCCCGGTCGTTCGTTGCGGCCGTCACCGGCATCGCCAACGTCACCTACAACCCCAAGGGCAACTGGGGCAGCTTCGTTAAGGTCAGGCTTATTACGTGTCGCCTTCGATCGCTGAAGCGTGCTTGATGCACATGCATGATCATCAGATGGTAGCAGGCATTATTATCTGCTACTTGAATTATGACGATCGAGCGCACGCATGAATATTTAGATTATGATAATAGTCATGTGTGCGCTCGATCGTCATCTGTCGTGGAAACGATCGCTAACATGCCGCTTTTAATGCAACACACGAAACCCACTAAGTATGCTCGTGTGTGAATGGATGGCCGCCGCGGCCCCCTTCCTTGCTTGTCACTTAGGACGCATCGCATAAACCTTTCAATCATATATATCACTCACCGCACGCGCCCAATACGCCCAGGCGTACCCGATCTCACTCCGTCGATCCCCAGAAGCCCATCATCCATACCCACAATAAGTTACCGACGGTACGTAATGCGTGCGACGTTTCACAGGTGATTGACTTCGCCAACGCCTCCGCCTACGCCAGCTATAAGACATGCGACGACGCCTTCCCCAGCAAGCCCTTCATCAACTCGTGAGTCAGCATCGTGCGCACGTGCAGTCTGTGTATGTAGCTACGTACGGGCTGCGTGCACGGGCCGAATAGGCCAGCATCAGTTTTATGAGTGCCTTAGCTCACTGCTGCCTGCTACTGCTGCCCGTGCCTGATGCTGTGCGTTCATGCACGTAGCTTCGTCATCGGCAAGCTGCACGGCTTCGCCCCAATTGCTGACGCTTCCAACATCGCCAACTACCCCAACGGCTCCATCTACCACGTCGGCCTGGTGAGTTGACACTACTGCGAAGCTTTTGCTTGGGCACGTGCGCGTACTGTTGGTAGGCGGAGTTGATCCGTCCGTTCTTGACCAACGCTATCTACATATCCGTCGCCTGTGATTATTTACTCAGGGGCTGCGTGGCGGACACATACACGCACTTGTGTGCCCACCGTTGTAACGGTTTGTACTGTGTGCGGAAACGTGGTTCGGAGGGAGGGTGAGGGCATACATGTAGTGGAAGTAGTGCTGAAGCGTATGTATAGTCGAAGTAGTTGAAGTCAGAAGTCACCGGTCAAGGCATGCAGCGCACGACGTCGTTCCTTACACTTGCACTACACGCGCGCACATCACTGTTATTACTACGTACTACTGCTGGGCACGCTGAGCGGGGCTCGCACTCTCCAGCTCATCATACAAATTCCTAATAATGTTAACATTTTTAATGTAGTAAATCTTTGGTATGAAATGTGTGTACAATAAAATTATATAATATTATAATGGCGCTAAATAAATACATTTAATGTTAGTCTTTCTTATCTGATGTAGCAGCCTATGTTTCGTGCATGGCCCTCCTCTCGCTCGCTGGTATCACCATACTTGCTTTGCTTTGTTGGTCGCGACAATCGTCCGCTTTGCTTTGTTGGTCGCGATGATCGCCCGCAGAGCAACGTGACCTCGTTCAACATCACCGGCCTGCGCACCAACCTGACCACCCAGTTCGCTGGTGGGTTCGCTGCTGCGTATAGTATGAAATTTATTTTGTGTCAAATAGACGCGGCCAGCCTTTCTGACGACTGTTAGTTGAAGGAGCGCCGCGCATGCGTGATCTACCTATGCCTACATGTATATTTTGCGCAATTACACACACGCACATAATTTCGTACGCAGGTCCCCATCAACCCAACTGGTGATAAATTATTGGGGATGTTGCTTCATTGAACAAACATGTTGGTTGGTTAAGATACCGTTTGTGTAATGTACGTACCTGCGACCCCGCCGGTTACCCCGGTGCAGCATAAGCATGTATGCCATTAATAATGCCAGGAAAAAATGCCCCGTACGTGTGCATATCTATACACACGCAGGCAAGGCGGTGATCGACTCCGTCCCCGGCGTGTTCAACCTGACCAACATGACGGTCAGGCCATCCAACCTGCATAACCACAGTAGGTGACGTTCCAGCAGTCAACGAAGGACGACGGAGATGAAAGGATATATAGGAAGACTCGAGGGATGGCCTTCCATTCGTTGGATGCTTGCGTTTATCTAGCCTTAGGCAGGGCCACGTAGCGAGCGAGCGAGGCGGCAATGGGAAATAAATGCGTAGGCTGTATTTTGAATTGAAGAAGTTGTGAAAGTTATGCTTCCCCGCATGGCGTTGAATACGGAGCGTTAGTTCCTTGTGCAGTACGTAAGCCCGGGTCCGTCTTCATCCTGAAAGGTATAAAATTTGGATATTCTTATTCCAGTTTGGATGGGTGACGTTCCCCACCCCTCGCTGCTGCTGCCTGCCTCACGCGGCATAACGAACACTACTCACGCGCAGCCAACATCATTGTGGGCAACGTGCCCAACGTCATGCTGTCGTACTACTACTTCAAGAACGGCGACAACGCCTTCGTGCCCATCCTGCCCCTGTACGCCTCCATCAAGGTACGTACTGCTGGGTACGGCCTGGTACGGCCTGGTCAAGATGTGGGTACATTAGGTACATAATATATTGTATGTATGGAGCCCTCCGGTCCGTATGTAGAGGGTATAGTGCGTGTGTACAGCCTGGATGTGCTGTCCTTCGTACCACTTCGACGAATGGTGATAAAAACAGGAAGCAAGGGGCGATAAGCAGCAAGTCAGCGTCATTCATTCGTACCTTGTTAACGCCAACGTGCTTGGGTTATTTGAAATAGCATCGATCGGCATCGATCAGTGTGTGATTACATACACGCATACATGCAGCTCGCTCGCTCGGGGCGGGTACACGCATATAGCCGCCACAGTTCCCATAATGGTACAGTTCACACCGGCACCTCATCTCTAGCTAGCAATTGGGAGGTTGCAACCTCCCAATTGTACCTATATATCCCGCCGCACGTGCATACGCACGTAGTCTAAACGAGACTCTTAACATGATAGTACGTACGTACATACACGCACATACATACAGCTTTTTTCGACATCTATCGCTCGACAGCACACGTTTGTTCCGACACCTGCGTTCGATGCAATAATCACTTGTAGGCACAGGCCACCACTGATTATATATTCATTATCACGTATGTACATATCGCCCGCTCGCTTGCGTGAGTCCATCCGAGTCGCTTGAGTCCACGCTACCTTGGCTTTGCCGGTTATATATGCTCCACCGCTCGATCGATCGATGGCTGTCCAATTTCCTGCCCCCATCCCCCCGCATACATGTACACAGGCTCTCCAGATCGCCCCGGGCGGCCAGGTGGGTGGGTTGTACGTATGTGCGGCTGGCTTGGGACGGTTTGTATGCATGTATGTGTGCGTGTGTCCGTGCGTGCGTGTGTCCGTGCGTGCGTGCGTGCGTGCGTGCGTGCGTGCGTGCGTGTGCACAACACTTCCTTACTTGCACGCATACCGACCGGTAGATGTATCGTGCGTACCTGTATGTGTGTCGATGCAGGAGTGTGCCGTGCGTTGCATTCGTTCTCTACGTACGTCCCCAGCACTTTACTGCCCCATGTACCCCATGCTGGTTTTATTTTGCGTCTGCCGGCCTAGCTAGCTGTATAAGCTGAATGTCCTACTCTCCTCGTTCATCATGCATGCATGTTTGTGCGACATGTCTTAGCAAATCTGTATGTCTGATTGATAATGATAAATATATATATGAGATTGTGTGCACGCAGGACACCGAGTTCGTGGGCTTCAGGGTGTAATAAGCAAGCAAGCAAGGACTGCCGGCTGCTATAATCTAGCAGCAGAGCGAGCCGCCGCCGCCAGGTAACAGGCAAGATCTACTGCAGGTAATTTAACACATGCAACCCTATCCATTAGTCGATCGAGGCTAAGCTTCCTTCACTAGGTAGTTGATTTATTTGGGACGACGCGCGTAAGCTTGGTCGTCGCTACTTTTGGGCTCCTTCTGAAGCGTCGTAGGCGTTCTTAGTTTTGTGGAAGTCGTAGGTAGAAAACTCGTACGCGTGTGCCGCTCGTTCGCTGCTCGGAATGAAGTGAAGTGCAGTATGCTCGGTTTATCTGCTAAAACATCGTATCAATCAAAGCAGTGGTACCAGCGAGGGATGGAGCTAGCTCGTTAAATGTCGCTCATCAATCCGTGCTCGTTATGGAGCGAGCGAGGGTGCGTGTCCTACTTCCAATCAACCAGAGCCAGTAGATGGATACCTGGTTTCGTTGTCCGTCTCAGTTGATATTTTCATTCGTTCTTAGCGGCGGCAGAGCAGCTGAAGCAGCTACAGTCGCTGCCGATTCATTGTTATCGTTCGAGCGTCTGATGTGCGAGCGCATGAGAGAGTGGTGCGACGTGTGTGTGAAGATGTAGAAGATGCCTGTGACGGACGTCTCGCTAGCTATCCATCGATCGATGATTGCTGATGATGAACGACGATCACTAAAGCGCTTGTTGCATGCACGGCAGTGGTCGGTGGCCGTCTGTCAATGCCTCGCGCCGTGCCATGGCGCTTCATCATATCATTCGGGCTGCATACATGCGTGCGCTGCTGCGCTAGATACGTGCCCAGCGAATTGTATCCATGTGCGTGAGTGCTTCGTTTGAGCGTTGCATCATCGATCATCACCGACTGGTCGCAGCGCTGTGCGTGCCAGCCGGTACTGTCGGTTATTTGCAGGGTTTGTTCGTGCCAATATGAGAGATCCCCAAGGAACAATCAATCGCGCTGCGTACGTGAATTTATCATTTGTGGCTGGTGTGTTGGAGACGAAACGGCTGCTTAGCTTCACCATGCAACAGCAAGGCGCGCGCCAATCGAAAGGATTAAGAGGCATGTATCCAAAATAGCGCCGCCGTCGGATGACATGCACGGTCATTGCGGTGGCTGCCCAATTGTACACCATCATTTGTAACGTACCTGCTGCGCGCTCATGATGCCTTACAATGCAACCAATAAATGACACGCAGCCCATGCGTGCGTTCGGGTTCCTCGATTGGTCCCGTCCATCTTGGCAACAACCAGATTACATAACAGCCGTGCATATAGTACAGCTAACACCCACTGGTCAGTTAGCCGCTGCGCAGATGTCCGTATAATAAAACAAAATATTATAAAATAAGATATATGATGATAATGTATAATATATAATATTATATTATATATTATATAACATTATATAATATTATGTTATGTTACTATACTATACTATACTATACTATATATCGTTTTATACTAGTATATATATATTATATATATTATGTTATACATGCCCTATCTAAACCCTATATATATGTATATATATGTACATATGTATATATATGTATATATGTATATATGTATATATGTATATATGTATATATATGTATATATGTATATATATATCAGTGTGTAAAGAACATAACTTCCTGAATGTAACTTCGATTAGTCATCATAAAGGAAGCCCCCTGCGTGCCCTTTCCTAAATGTGTTGGAGAGAATGGCTGGCATGCTATTGTTCCAATCTCTGACAACGGATACTCGGCTACCTGTCTATCTGTAGGCCTGCGGAACGTTGGGCGGCACGTTGTGTATTTTGACGCAATGCCGACACTTCAGAGAGGCAGCGGAGTGATTTGACCTCACTCGACCATGTTTACATGGCCAGTTCAAAGCAGCTTATTACAGCAGCATATATCGCCCGCCTTGATTGATTACGTAAGTATGTAGTCATTTGCACCGTCTTCAATGCACCCGCCCTCCTGCAAGCAAAATATGCGACCCTACGCTATCACTTACGCACGCCAGTCCTCTCCATCCGATTCGCCTATGTATATTGTGTCTCCAAAAACGGACGCACGATTGTCTGCCCCGTATATACGTATATTATCCTCCATCAATGCCGCTTCCTTGCGCGCGCGTGGTCGGTGGTATAGCCATGCACACGCACAAAATCTCAGGCTTACTACGCCGGGGATGGAGAAAAGTGGTAATAAGGTACCACTTGCATGCTCCGCATCACCAAAACAACAGACAATCATGGCTTGCCTGCATCGCCCTGTATAGCATTATATGTATGTATATGTACACGCATATGCACTGCAATAATATGTATTGTTTGTATATGTACGTGTATACTTGTTACGCACTGTGCATGCGTGTAACGAAAACCCACGCTACGGATGGATGGAGTTACTCTCCATCCATCCACCCGCCGTCGTCGCTCGTGTGCAGCTAGGGCAGCTGCGCATCTGTGCACAGGTAATCTGCTGCCCGCACACATTACACATTGACATTATTTATTTTGTCGATTTATTTTATTATTATCAAATTTGATGTACAACGCACGGGAGACGGGGCGGCGATCGATGCAAGTAAACAAAAAACACAACCTGATCGGCACGCGCGCGCGGGAATGATAAAAACCTCTCTCGCATGCATGCAGCGGCTATCATCCTTACGGACGGACAGACAACGTACATCGATGCATGAGGGCAATCAAAACTGAGGCAGGCAATGCATGCCCCACCGTCCGTGCATGCGCTTAATTATTGAAGGCGCAACAAAACCAGGTACATACGTAACACAGGTGAACGCCCGTCACCGACCCGCGCACATTCGCATGTTTGTTTGACCTTCATTTTGAAAAACCATCCTGGTGATGACTGTCGATCGATGCGATGCGCGTCATCGCCATGCCCTCAACCTTGTGTTATTATTTCAATTGGCACTGCATGCCAAGCAACGAAGGGCAAAACGGCCGCGTTTATATGTCCCATACTGAAACCTGATTGGCTACGGCACTTCGTTCGTTCATGAAGTGCGTGCCATAATAGTTTCGTTGATAATCGTTGTTTATAGCGACGAGAATAAACAACGAGCGACGGAACGAGCGACGGCCATCACGCAGTGCAGGCGTTCAATAGGTAGCGGAAACTGGGGAAACCAGCGCGTCAAGGTTAAGCTCCAAAACAGATGCCAGATATGGAATTCCAAAAGAATCTAGCACCTGCATGCGGGCGGCCAGCAGCAGCCTTACGTTAGTCTGCTGTACAATTAGTACATCACTGTGAGTTACGTAACACCTTGTGTATAGTGGTACATACACGTAGTCAAGCATCATTACGTTAACGTTATGGGAAGCGGGCGGGCCGGGTGTAAAAACAAACCCAAACCCAATGCAAGAAAGTGGCGTGCACATGTATGTAGTTCTGGCGCTGCCCGGCATCGCCCTCAAATAAAAGCGCGCCCAACAGCTGTGGCCCTGCATGCAGCCCGACGCGCGCGCGCGTCTGTTTGTCAAATATGGCGGGATCGAGACTTAATTATTTGTCAAATATTTAAGTCTCGATCCCACCATAATTTATATTTATGCTCTCAAAGAATTTAAAGCCAAACGTAATCAGTATGTGCAATGGAGATGTCGCGACATGCATCGGTGTTCCCGCTCCGTGTAAATAGTGTAAAAATATGTTTCTGCTGCGAGCTTTGTCCGGATACTGGCTGCATGCATGCATACGTAGGAATACTTGTACTGCATGCCCACATGCATGTACTACATGCACATATACACGGCTCTGTAACTCTACGTTCTTGACTGGATGGCGTGGCGCTCTACCTGGCCATGGCTCCATATATTAGTAACTATTATTAGTAGCAGATATATCGATGTGTGTATGTATGTAGTGTATGCACGTGCGTGCCTGAGGATGGACGACGCCGTACAGGCCCACGAGCTTGTCCCCAGCAAATACGACAGCTTGACGTCCCGGCAGCAGCGCGGGATCAGAAGCGGGAGACTGGTTGTAAGTCTGCCGTTTGACGTCATTGTCATCATCACCTGCTGCGTGTATGTATGTGCGTGTGTCCGTCGATGTTTGCGCACACATGCATGTATGTATGCACGGCAAAGAATCAAGGGTCGGAAAGCAGGTCATCATCATCAACAGCAGCAGCATGCAGCAGTAGGAACAGCAACGGCAGCCGCTGCTGCTGCAGCAGCAGCGGCAGCAGCAGCAGGTATATATCGAAGATAGTAACTACATTATTACCCACCTGCTGTATGTGCGTGTATTACACGGTTGCGGCGCATAACCCCATATATACCTGGCTGGATAGCAATAATTACCCATGCATACATACTGGCCGCCGGAGGCTCTCGCTCGAGGGCGCAATAATATTTCGCTAGCTGCCGGCCTAGCCGGCCTCAGTACGTACGGGCGTCAATCCGACCATGCATGGGTGATGAGGTTGACATGCGCCATTACGTATCTATCCTGCGCGTTTACCTTGCCCCACGCATGTCAACGATCACCATTTCCATGGAATTAATTATAATGATTATCTTGGAATCATAACACGTTCACCTTTGATCCAGGAAAACTAACTTTCCTTACCCAGCGGCCTTGCGTTATCTATCTAGCAAGATGAAGCAATAGAGCAATGTTCGCACCTCCCATGATTCTCATCAGCAGGTCCCGAATGACCTGGAATCCGTTGTCGTTGTCTCCCGAATATATCGCCACGAGGCGGCTCTCGCTGCGCAGGCCAAGCTGCACATTCATACATGGTAGGGGGTGCATAGTAATTTAGTAAGGATGCATTTGTTATATATGTTCGACATGTTGTTGGTGGACGTCACGTATGTATGTGCGTGGTGCGTGGACCATGGCACACACGCACGTAGAATTTATATGAGGTGATATATGTGTGTTTATATATATAAATAATTAAATATACATATATATATTCACTCTTGATAATTTATTAATTACCAAGAGTGAAAAAAAATATTTATACCGGCCATCCAGCAGCAGGTAGGCCAACATACCGGGGACCGGCGATCACGCAGCAGGACGTTGCCGATCTCGAATATCTGGATGGGCAGGAACCCTCCCTTGTTCGCGGCGATCATGGTGAGTGCCGAGCTGAGCATGCTGGTACGACACACCTGCGTGCGTGTGGGCGTGCAGCGCGCGTATGTATGCAGCATCGGGAAAAAATGAATAAATGTTCGTCACGGAAATACCAAGTAAGGCCAAGGCGCGCGGCCGCAAGGGCAGCGCGTGGAGGCAGAACATCTACCTATCATTATTTAGTCGGTATGTGTAGTAGGTGCATTTGTATCGATGTAGAGATAGGGTCGTCGGCCGTGGACGAATGGCGGGCGATGACCACGCGTGTCACACATCGATACACTCAACCCAAACAAGCGATACAGGCTCTTACTTTATTCCGGGGCGGCTCGGTATGTGCCGGCGATTATTGCATTAGATATTTGTTACAGTCAGCACGTGGCAGATGCGGGGTTACATGCGCGTAGTGATGTATGCTTATGTCACACTAATATGTTTTTTTCGGTATACTGATTATATGCTGATTATTTATTACAATAATTATTATTCTAAACATTTATATTACATTATTTATTTATTTTAATGTTCTCTGAATGTATGTATGTGATGTTTGATGATGAGTCGTAGCGTCTGCGCGTCTTCTTCTTCGCCCAGTGCAGTGCGTGGAGCGCGTGCGCGCGGGCCGATGTATGTGCGTACGTTTGTGATGTACGCATTCATTCGTTACGCACCTCATCCTCGTCAGGCGATTGCGATGCATCACCCGACTCGGTTGCTGTCGTCCTCGGGTAACGCACAGCGGTGAATCCGTCATCGTGCCGCCCGAGCTTCTCAAAGTTGTCCACGTGGGAGACCAGGGGCCTGCGTGTGCGTGTGTACGTACGTATGTGCGGTGGCCAGCCACAGCCAGAACGAACGGCGGCGTCCATACATGCCTTGCTTGCGATAGATAGAGCGAAGAGCCCCCTTCACCTTTACCCACGTTCGTAGTATGAAATATATACCAAGTCAACCATTACGCACATGAATTCATCAGGCATGTCCCAGCCATGCATCAAAACACCGTATTAGACGCCGTGAATACATTTCATTACTTAATCATCATTTTAAATAGTATTACTAATCGGCCTGGCACCATCCATAAAGTATGTATGGCAGCTACATACGTATATACATCGCGACCATGCCAGCAGACTACGGACGTAGCCGGCGGGGCGAGCTAGGCGAGCTAGCTGGATCGAGTAACGGCAATCAAGCAAGGCAGGCACGCGGGCACGACGGAATCCAGGTGAGTCATCAGCATCGAACTAACTTTGCGGAAAATAATCGCACGACGTACGGGCCGGCCACGACGTAGGCGCCTCTCGACCCCCGCCCTCCACCCCAGGAGCCAGCTTCATTCCATCCACTTGATCACCGCCCCGCCCGTCCCGCCCGCCCCGCAGTCCGTGGGCGGGCCGTGACCCCATCTACGTACAATATCGGATGTCGATATCTATCACACACATACCGACGTGGGCCATGACCCCAACTACATACATATCACACATACTGCGTACAAACACACACACACATACGTACCAGGTGAGTACCTCCGTAAATCCCTTCGCCGTCAGGTCTGACCTCAGACGCTCAGCAAATTCGTACAGCGAGTCCTCGACCTCCCCCATGCTGCCATCGGAGGCGCCCTGTATACGTACGTACGTACGTACGTACATTTGCAGCGTGTGTATATACGGGACACACGCGCGCGCATCGATCAAGTCGTTACGCCGTACGAACTGCATGTAACACGGCGCGGCCAAAGGCTTCTCGAGATGCTGCTGTGCAGGTCTATGGTAGAGACTTATTCTGCGACCCGGCATTATCATTACACTGCAGGTACGGAAATAATGCAACAGCGCGTTATTACAAGGTGCGTGCAGTGCGTGGACCCTGCCTTAGCGCCGGCCGGGCTATCCAACAGGCCCAGCTAGTAGCTAGGTCGTGGGCGCGTACGTGCGTGCGTACGTAATCTAATCAACCCCTATATCTAGCTACCACCGGCTCCGCACCCGTCCCCGGAATGAATGTAAAGTATGTTGCATTTTTAATAGTTTATTTTATCATATCTATATCTGCATGCATACACTGGTACGATACCCTGACTTTCGTTCCGTCCCTCGCTCGATCGCTTGTCTGCTCATCACCTCGTCATCACCCTCCGCATATGGCTCGGCGGCTCCGCTGACCGCCGCCGCCAGAGTGCACTGCGCGATCTCGAAGCGGTCATCCGAAATAGTGGTACTCGCGGGCTGAACTCGGACTACCAGCGGCAGCAGCTCCTCGCGGTGGACCCCGAGCTCGTCACCCACCTGCTGGTTATTAGTTAGGTTACGTAGTGAGGCATGTATGCATGCATACACGCAAGCACGCATGCGAGGGCGGGGCAAGGATGATTGAACGAACGAACGAACGAAACGAAACGAAGCATCTACTAAATAGATAGTATCAGCAACGAACTACAGCAACCATCGAAGCAAGCAGCGCCATCACCCGACTAGCTAGACTAGCGAACTGTACATGTGTGACCATGAATGCACGCACGCACGCTGCTGTATGTCCGTCAGTCCGTTGCCTCCACAACATGTACATATATACATCATGACAAAGCGCCGACGGCGGGTGCGTGGGGCGCTGCAGCTAGCGAGGCCCCGCAGGTATTGATGCCAGCCACCACCAAATAGCGCAACGGGGTGCGTGGGCTACCTACCCGGGACAGCTGCAGGCGTGTAGTACTATAGTATGAGGCCCTAATAATGATCTCCGCCCACGCATCGATCGTCTCCATCTATCTGTTTCGTCTGGCATGCTTGACTAATGCCCTGATTATTATTATCATTGCTATTATTATATTACTTATTTTTATTACTGTTATATGCTAGTAATATTTATGGTTAATATTATTAAGTTTATTGCTGTATTATTACTATTTACTACTTTTTATTTGTAGTGTGTGGTGGAGGCTGACGATGACACCGATGACCCGCGGGTCCACAAATGTTATAATTATTATTAGGATATTACAGCGGACCCCGCGGGTCATCGGTGACAGCCAACAGCGACAGCCGAGGCTTCCTCACCACACACTGCCTAAACGAATGTTATCAATTACCTTATAAATTAATTGTATATATATTGTATATATTTATTCATTTGGTACATAACAAACTGAATCATCTTCTTGGTATCTTCTTGTTATCCTAGTAAATCAGTTATGTTACAATGGACCCCGCACTATAATATTAATTTATTATATGTCATTATAATGTTCATATATATTAATAGAACTGCTTGTTATCATGCTCCCCGGCGGCCCGGGGAAGAGCCAAGGCAGCCTGCTGCCCCAGCTAACTTCGTTCCCTGCTGCCGCCGGCGACTATGCCGACAACGAATCCAAACAGTCCAACAGGTACCGTATGGCGCAGGCAGGTAGGACTACTGCGTCCAGAAACTACGAACCTACCTACCTTAATCCATGCTAGGGTTTATTTATAGTTATCATGAACCTGCCTACCTCTATCTCATTAAGCATTCGCACGATTTCACTATCGTCCATGTCAGCGATGAGGCGCCGTGACTGGCCCGGGTACGCTACAAGCAAGCAACCGCGCAATGCAGGCGGCGCGCGCGGCGCCAGTCGATGGATGCGTGGACACGTATGTACGTACGGAGCGCACGAGCGGGTCGGCGTATTACTAAGTCGGGAAGCAAGGCCACCGCCGACATAAGCCCCTTTGGTGATGTATGTGCGTGGGCAGACATGGGCGGCGCGTGATGGATAGATCTCATCCAGGACCCAGCCACGTGTTGTATCACGCCATAAAGAATGGACCGATCGGCAGATGTCCATGATGGACATCTCATGGTACATACCCAGGATACTACACCACGCATCCTCCTCGATTGTTATGATCATGCATTACCCTACCCAGTTACTCATCATTTTGAAGTATCTAGACATGCAGTGGATTAATTTATATTACTCACTCACGCACGCACGCACCTGGTACTTCTGGACCTTCGGGCATTAACGGTTGGGCAGGTGAGACAGGCGACAGGGGTGTATCTGGTGTTGACGGCAATGACGGGGAAAGCGGCCATGACGGGGAAAGCGGCCATGACGGCGATTGTGGAAATTGCGGCCAGGACGGAGACAGCGGCACCGATGGCAAGAAGGGCCAGTCGGGAAACGATGGGTCGGTTGGTGAGAACGGTGCCCCCGGGGTAAGTGGTGACGAAGGCGGGTCGGGATGCGAAGGTTCAGGCGGTTCATCAGGATGCGAAGGTTCAGGCGGGTCGGGGTGTGACGGCGTAGGCGGGTCGGGATGTGATGGTGTTGGCGGGTCGGGGTGTGACGGTGCAGGCGGGTCGGGATGTGAAGGCGTTGGCGGGTCGGGGTGTGACGGCGTAGGCGGGTCGGGATGTGAAGGCGTTGGCGGGTCGGGATTTGACGGTGCAGGCGGGTCGGGATGTGAAGGCGTTGGCGGGTCGGGGTGTGAAGGCGTTGGCGGGTCGGGATGTGACGGCGTAGGCGGGTCGGGATGTGAAGGCGTTGGCGGGTCGGGATGTGACGGTGCAGGCGGGTCGGGATGTGAAGGCGTTGGCGGGTCGGGGTGTGAAGGCGTTGGCGGGTCGGGATGTGACGGAGAATGCGGTGGAAGTGATGGGGGCGGTGGAAACGGGGGCGAAGGTGGGGGCGGTGGAAACGGGGGCGGAGGTGGGGGCGGTGGAAACGGGGGCGGAGGTGGGGGCGGCGGAGGTGGGGGCGGAAACGGGGGCGGAGGTGGGGGCGGAGGTGGGGGCGGAAACGGGGGCGGAGGTGGGGGCGGAGGTGGGGGCGGAAACGGGGGCGGAGGTGGGGGCGGAGGTGGGGGTGGTGGAAACGGGGGCGGAGGTGGGGGCGGAAACGGGGGCGGAGGTGGGGGCGGTGGGGGTGGCGGCGGCGGTGACGGGTGTGGAGGCTTTCGCGGTGGCGGCGGCGGCGGCGGCGGCCGTGGGGGAGGTGGCGGTGGTGGCGGTGGTGAGGGCCGTGGCGGTGGTGAGGGCCGTGGCGGTGGTGATGGGGAGGGCGGCGGGGGCCGTGGCAGCGGGGGTGCTGGCGGTGGTTTATCGCAGGGCGACTTGCAGTCGCAGCAGGGGTCATTGGGGCAGTCGTAGAATTTGTGGCACTTGGCGTCGTAACACTTGTTGAACTGCGCCGGCTTGATGCGGCCCAGGCAGGTCAGCGCGATGCACTTTATGACGTCAATGTTGCACTGCTGGCACGCCGGGGACGCCAGCTTGTTGCAGAGCTTGCGCAGCACGTACTTGCCGATGATGACCACGGGTTTCGAACCGGGGACCGGCAGGTTCTTGCAGATGAGCGCGCCCCAGGAGGTCACTGCGGTGCACTTGTTGACGTCGAAGCACCGGTCGTGCTGCGCGCAGCACCCGCACGTGCACTTGGTATCGGGGAAGGAGTCACAGCCGGGCGAGTCGAGGAGAGCGCGGCTCTTGCCTTCACCCTTGGTTTCCTCCTGGATGGCGGCTATGATGCTGGCCAGAATGTAGGTGGCGATGCGGTTGGCCCCGAAACCGCCGACTGTGTCCACCGTGAAGCTGTCTGGCGGCAGCGAGGTCCAGTGCTCGATCGGCTGTTTGTTCTGGGTGTAGAGCGGCAGGGAGAAGTCGACCGTGTGGGATGTGGCCCGGACCCGGATGAAGACCTCGCGGTCGGGACCGTAGATAACGGTCAGAATGGAGTCCGGCGCCTCTTCGAAGGACGCCACGACGACTGACATGCCGGCGACAGTGGTGTTTTCATAGTACGGGTACGAGATGGTGTCGTCGGCCGGGGACATGGGCGGCATATCCTCCAGAAGTCGCCTCGTGAAAACATGGCGGCGGACGACTGCAGCAGCAACCAAACGAACAAAGCAACAGCAGGATATATACGGATGTGTTTGCTGGCAACCATTACGTACTATCCAGTGACGATTCTTACATTTATTATTATCACAATGATTATTTATATATTATTATACAATATAATACAATATTATAATACAATATTATATTAAAATACAATATTACATTGTAATACAATGTTATATTTATTTATTAATTTTATATTTATTAAATTATATTATTTATTACATTATATGATAACATATTATATGATATGATATGATATTATGATAGGTTATAATATCATTATCAATATGACTATAACAATGTGTTATCATTATCAGGTCATGTGCATGTGTATGTGTGCCGGACAATCCTGCCACGTATATCCGAGTCGATCCGAGCGAAACACTTAATCGTTTTTATTTACGATTTTTAAATAATGATACTATCGCTAGCTGGTTGCAACTTGATCAGCGAGCGAATTTGCGCAATCTGCTTGACACCAAGCAAGGGTGCCGATGAAAGCGTAGAATGCGGAACGTCGGTCGTGTTTATTATTTGATGCTACATACGTACGTCGCGCGGCGCACACACTCGCTACCTAGCTAATATCGTGCGAGCTACAGAACGAACTAAAGATACGTCGTCATGCACACATCGACGTGCAGCCGATCGATCGCCGCGGCCCGTGTTAGTTTACGTTGTAACCGGTACAAGCAAGGTGGACCCGTACCAGGTGTTCCAACGTATTCATGTCGTCGCTAATGTCGCACGTAAACTCATCGCTCGCTAATAAGGTATATATGATGCACGTAACCGCCGGGTCGGGCCCCCGCCGCCCTGGCCGCCTGCGTGAATTATCTCGCTGCCTCATACTCACATTGGGAAGAGGTGGCGCCCACAGCAGTCGCTCGCGCTCTCACCGCAGAAATAATACCACTGCCGGCGGCGGCGGCAAAAAGTGTCAGAAGCAGCGCAGCCATAAAGCGCGGCGGATACCTCAGCTCCTTGACAGCCATTTGATTTGCTTGATTGTCAACTAGATAACGAAGTAAAGAAGTAAATGCGTGATGAGGTAAATAAGTTGGCTGGGACGGCTGTGCCGGCAGTCGGAGGTCGGTGTCGAGGTGCGTGCTTACGTGTGAGATTTTACTGCCGGTTGAGATTTATTTGTATGATTACAATTGTCAATCTGGGTACGTATCGTTTTACAGCAGGTGGCGTGCCATAAAGAACAGCAGCAGTAACAAGCTTGCTTTCAATTTGCTTGCTTGCTTGCTGCCAACTAACGAAAAGCGCATCATCAGCTGTGTATATGCAACTAATGCGCGCGGAGTCTGCAAGATAGATAGAGTCGCAGTGCGCTACTTGTTCAGACCAATAAATGTGTGACAAATAAAGGCTGATCTGCCAGGATCTGCTGTCTAGGGCTGCCTTGTGGGCCCTGCTCTGTAATTAGAAACCAAGAGGTCTCGCGTCAACCGTCACACCGCCGACACCACCGACACATGTCGGCATGTGTACTTCACATCACAAAACATATGTGCAAGGAATTCATTATAATCGCATATTATATTGCAACATACACGTCGGCATTAGGATGGATAATGCAACGTTTCAGTCAACTTGCCCACGATCAGTTCTTCGGCTCGAGCGAGAAGACTTCGAGAAGACCTCGAGAGATTAATTGAAATGAATAAAAATTAAATTAAACTGAACGAAAGATGATTCACAAATGAATTGATACCAAGCCGAGCGAGTGCCAGCCTAGTAATGTAGGGACCGACCGAATGCTGCCAACCGCCGGAGGACGCGCACGCACACAGTCAACCCGCCAGTCTGAATGTATGAAGAAATTGTTAATCTTAGATTTCGAAGCGCGTGGAAATGTTGAATGTCAAGTTGCCGCAATCTGCGAGGTGGTTGTACGCACGTACCGGCACAGCAGGCCGGCAGATCTTATCGGGTTGTTAGTCGCTATGCTGCCAGAGCATTAAATAATCAATTGCAAAAAATTTTAAGTATTAGTATTCAGAGAGGCAGTAGTCAGCACGCAGACCAGACGGCCAGTAAGCCTGCGGAGCGGCTCGAGCACCGACTGTGTCACCTTGAGTGCATACAAACTGCTGTGTCGCCTTTAAAAGTTTACAAACGTACGCTTGTGGCAGAAATAACTGAATAAAATACGCGTTATCTACACTGACATGTCCTCTCGCTCCATCCCAACTAACGTCCGTGATGAGCCGTTGAACAATGCTGAACGCATTATCACAGTCCATCCGTGACCCGCCGCCGGCAGGCTGGGCAGGTTCAGGGACGGACGTGGGCGTGATACGGGTCTTGCAGAGCCGTGCAGCATGCGCGACAAGCGCCTCTCCGTTCGTTTGTTCTCCCTCCATCACTTACTACTGCGTGGCTACGCGATTCCCGCCCAAGGCGTAACGAAATGGAAGGGCGGTAGGTCGTGGCGCATTCCACAATTCTGCATCCATCGATAGCTACAGCAGCGGACAGCCGGTGCGTGTGCATTACTCTTCCGGCCTGCAGGTATACTTGTATCATGATTACTGTTGTTACCGTGGTGACAGCCGCAGCTTCCTCACCATACACTGCAAAAACGAAACCGCGCCACCGTGGCGCACCAGACAGGCTCCACAAGTGCACCTACCGAATGAAGCGCACGGCCGCACCCACTCTACCGTGGGTGGGTGTCTGAACCGAGAACCACTCCGTTCCACCTACCTGCTGCTGCCCCGCACACGGGTTACGTGACGGCGGCGTGTGGGTGTGTACATTTGTATGTACCGCGGGGAAACCCGCCTTGCTCGTGCTTACGAGCGAGCGTTAGAAAGCACGGATGCCCTTTGAGGTGTGGACCAGTCAATGAGCAGCGCCCCTGGCTGGTTCTGATGTGGACGGGTGTCCCTTGTGCTGATGTCCACCTGCTGCTGCGCCGCCGCGTTCAACGCCCGCGCAGGAATGAAATCCATTCTTGGTTGACACCACGCTTGCGTATGTGGGGGGGGGGACGGAGGGGAAGGGGGTGCGTGTGTGCATGTCGCTGGGCGGCATGCACCAGCCAACCATGCGTACGTCACAGGTCTTGTGTTGTCTGCGTGCGCCGGTGTGAACGAGAGACACGGGCCCGGTAGGTACGACATATGTACCCGTTGAACCCTTTAGGGGCCGCTGTAACGTTCATTCATTCATATGTACGACATACAGCTGTACGTGAGCGCAATCGTCATCATGTTCCATGTTCGCTCAGCACGGCACGTGCCTTGCCGTACCGTAATGACCGCGCGTGCCGTTGCATGTCAAGCCGTAGCCGATAGCGATACGACCGTAGTTCAAAGTTCATAGATCGGGTGGTGGTGGTGGTGGTGATGGTGGTGGTGGTGGTGATGGTGGTGGTGGTGGTGGTGATGGTGGTGGTGGTGGTGGTGGTGGTGGTGGTGAGCATTCTCACGACAAGCGCCTGCTACCTACATGAGAGCAGTCTCTGCGAACTGTCCCATGAGCACCTACCTATATCTATACCTGCCGACGCGAGATACACAGATACAGGTCATGCACATTGCGGGAAAGCGGGACCCACCCGAGCACGGCAACCCGCGCAAGTCGCTCGTACACAGTCATCAGTGAGCAGCACGCAGGTGTCGTACATCCGTCAAGCCCGCCGAAGCGCCTTGCTCCGAACCTCCTGAACGGGTCGTCCTCATTCGTTCATTCATTCGTTGAACAGCAGCCGGCAGCTAGCAGCATTACCGCATTGCGACAGCACTGCTGCAAAACAACGCTGGGCGGGGCCCCCCCCCCTCGTAACGCGCTCCGCGCAGGGGCCCGCCCCGTCCGCCACAAAACGTCCGCCTTCGTCCCGCGCTCGTCCCGTGTACGTCTCCGTTGCGTGGCCGTCCTTCCTCCCCTTAGTTATCAGTTTTTCTGCGCGATGTATGATAGGTCCAGGCTTGCCCTACCTGCCAAAAAACCACAAATGCGGACCATCCGCCTCCATCCGTCCGTCATTCCTTCTCTGATGACGCGTCGATCACGGACGTGGTGAGCCGTACAGTTCACGTAGCGGGTGCCGTACACCCTCAAGCCGGTGCAGTGTTGTTGGCCGGCCCTCCAGATAGACAAGGCACGAACTGCCCCCCACACCACCATGACCAGGCTGCTGCTATTTATCGCACTCAGCTGCAACGGAAACGATGCTTGCTGCAGCGCCACCACGCAGCGGCCCCTCAGCGCTGTCCGCTCCAGATTGCCGTACCGACCTCGACAGCGACCGCAACCGATCGACACTCTCCTCCGGGCCCCGTCCACGGACACGAAATCCTAATCCCAAAAGAGACAGGACATTCCAAAAGAGAGGAGGACGTCTTGACCCGCCGCCCCTCCGACAAGTTGCGCCCCTCGGGCAAGTAGCGCCACTTTTTTGGCGTCCACCCACCCCTTTTCGTCCGGCCGAATGCGCGCGCCGCAACGAATACGCACGCATGCATACATTCGGCTGTACGATGATGCTGACCTGCCGCCGTACCGTTATGTACAGCAATCAATCAGTACGGAACAAGCCTTTCCACAAACCATGGCAACGATGTGTCGCCAGCCGCCGCGTCGACCAGCCCGTCGTTGTACGGCCCGCGCGACACATAGCCAACGTCGTACACCGCCCTCGGGCGGCCGCCCAGCGTCGCTCCCCTGGCATATATCAATGTCGTCCATCCTCCTTATCATCTCACTACCGCTCCGCGCGCGTTGCACTCACGTAAAACCCCCTCACATCTACGAGCAGTCCGCTGCAACGGTCTCTTTGCCGGCTGCCCAGACAGACAGACAGACAGACAGACAGACAGACAGACAGACAGACAGACAGACAGACCGCTGCTGCTCTCTTCACACCTTGCCCACCTATCTGCGCTCCGAAACTCACCTGCAGAAAAAAAGAAAGAAAGGTGTCCAGCCACACCCGCGCGCGCGCACAACACCCACCGCGCCCGAGGCGCTTTTCGCAGCGCCCCCAGGCCGGCCGTCGGCCAGGGACAGGGACACATCCTCTTGCCCCCAACCCCAACCCCCTCCTCAGCCCCCCTTCTACCCGGCCGGCCTCGGTCCGCATTCTTCAGTCAACCGGCACTTGTACGGCAGCCGCCATATCGCCCGTCCCCCCCCCCTCCCGCCCCGCGGGCGCGTGCGTGCGAGCGTGTATCGCCCGGACGGGCGCAGCTGGGTGGGCGCGGGCGGAGTGGGCGGGGCGGGCGGGGGCGCGAGAGTCTTCTTTCCTCGCCTCTTATCTATTTCATGCTACCCTACCGGAATGAGCCAGCCCACGACCCGCATACCTCCGCGTGCATGCGTGATGCGGTGGTTCAATCTATCAAGGGTGCACTTGCCCCGATCGGCCCCGCCCGTTTGTGCACCGAGGGCCGACCGGGGCCGGTCGAGTGCGGGTAGGGGGGTAAGGGGTGCGGGTAGGGGGGGGAGGTCCATCGGTGCGGCCTCTAGCCGCAGTCACTCCTGCCACTCGTGCCAGTACCACCACTGCCCCCATCAAGAGCGCGCCCGGGCTGGCAGGCAGGCATGAGCATGAGCATGAGCATTTGCCGTCAAAACAACAGTCAGCCAGTCAGCCAGCCAGCCAGCCAGCCAGCAGCAGGGGACCCCCCTCCACCCATCCATCCCCGTATCGATCCACCCGCCCGCATGCAGTACCACCGCACAAGTCAATGCAATGCCGCGCCCCGTCCAGATGCCATGCTGGCGCCTGCAGTTCATTGCATTCGTTCCTCGGAATGCACAAATCGGCCGTTGGAAACGGAGGAGCCAGGTCCAGACCCGGTTCGGCCCGTGCCACATCCGCATCTCGTGTCTTCCGCCCCCCTCCCCCCTTCCGCCCAGCTGCTCACAGGGCCCGTCCCATCGGTCCGCAGGCCTCGCATCCATCCCTCTGCAGTTCAGTACACAGACTGTAGGTACGCATCCACAGCTGCCGGAACACATCTACAGCCGCTACAGCTCCTCCGCCCAGGTGGTGCTGCAGCCAGCCGCTACAGCTCCATGGACGCGAGCACGGCCGCCTTGCCCTCCGGCACCGCGAGGTTGTTGAAGGCGCGCTGCATGCCGGACAGCGGACCCGCGTGGAGCCAGCGGTACCGCTCCTCAACCGGCCTGGGGGCGGGTGGGTGGGTGTGTGCAGTGGGGTGGGGGTGGGGTTGGGGTGGGGTGGGGGTCGGGTGGGGTGTACAGGTAGACAAATTTACACTGCGCTGCTGGGATGGGGTGGGGTGGGGTGGGGTGGGTCCTTCCACGCCTATAGTAACGGGCCCTGTCCCAACACACAACCAAACACACAGACCGACACGCAGACCGACACACAGACCGACACACAGACCGACACACAGACAATGGGGATGGGGCGGGTTTCTTTCCTTAACACACAGACATTGTCACACATACAGTCCCACACCCCAACACACGGACACTGTCCCACAGCCCCGCCACTCACTCCCTGTACTCGTTGTAGCGGCGGCGGTGCTCCTCCGCGATGGCGGCCTTCTGGGCCTCCCGGGCCTGCGCCTGCGCCAGCCGCCTCGCCGCCTTCTCCTCCTCCCGCCGCTTCTTCTCCGCCGCCTCAGCCTCGCGGACCTCCCGACGCAGCCGCTCCTCGGCCTCGGCCGCCGCGCGCCGCTCCGCCTCCCGCGTAGCGAGCTGTTGCATGAGAGGCGAGGGGTGAGGCGGGGAGGAAGGTTGGGCGGGTAAAAGGCGGAGGCAGAGGGGATTGGGGTGGCCGACTGGGAAGGGGTGAGGAAACCACGGTCGGGTTGTACGGTGCGTGTACGGTGTACGGAAAGTGGTTGGAGCAAGACCCCGACGATCCATTCCAGCGTGCGAAGGTATGAAGGATGTCTTTGACAGGGAGGGATCGGAGGACTCCCAATCCACAACCCAGGTCCTCATCCCCGCCCGTACCCGGGTCCACATAAGGCCCCAGCCCACCCACACCCCACCCACACCCCACCAAGCCCGCAGCCCATCCCATCCCACCCCATCCCAAGCAACCCCACCACCCCCACCCCCCACCGAGGGCCCCACCTGCTCGTCCAACTCTCGCTGCGCGTCATCCGCCGCCTTCTTCCGCCGCTCCCTTTCCCGCCGCTCGCGCTCCCGCGTCTTGGCCTCCAGCTCAGCCGCCAGACGGGCCGCGCGGGCAGCCGCCGCCCGCTCCTGCTCCTCCAGGGAGGCCTGGAAGGGGCGAGGAGCAACATCCGAATGGGTTCCAGGGGTTGGAGGTTGGGGGTTGGAGTTTGGGATTTCATTTTGGGTTGTGGGTGGGGTCCCGGGCGGGTACGACAGGGTTACAATTACGCTGCGTGTGGCGTGGCGGGTTGTGGCGTTGCGTGTTGGGTGGTGGGGTTGGGTCCCACCCACCCAACCCATACCCACCCACCCAGCCAGCCCCCGCCCCGCCCCTCACCTGCAGCGCCTCCCCACCGCCCCGCTCGAACGCCTGCCGCATGCGCTCCTGCCGCATCGCGACGGCCGCCTTGCGGGCAGCCTCCTCAGCGTCTGCCGGAGGAGGGGGGGAAACGGGTCGAGGGATGGGGGAGGGAGGGTCGGAGGGCGGGCGGGAGGGACGTCGGCGGGAACGGCGATTCGAGGTAAGAACCCCAAACCCGAGTGCGCACTTGGCTATGGGTTCCTTGATGGACGCTGTGTGGTGCACGCCTTTCCTTCCTTTCTTGGCATGACGCATGCGAGTTAGCGTCTCCAGGGAAGGCAGGCACCGAACGAAGGGCCGGCCCTCACAAGGCCTTCTAGGTTCGGGTCGGACTCCGGGTGCTGGTGCTCCTGCTGCTGCTTCTGGTGCTGCTGGGGGTAGAGTGGCGGGCCGCGGCCGTGGCACGCACCGCCGTCCCCGGTTGCGTGGCCTGGTTTTGAGTGAGGAAGACTCGTCCGGCACCCCCACCCCAACTCACACACACCCCTCAAGACGCCGCTCACCCATCTTCTTGATGTACTCCCGGTTGTACCGCATCTCCTCCTCCACCGCCGCCGCCTTGGCCGCCGCCTTCTCGTCCATGGCCGTCAGCAGCGCCCGCTTGAGGACGTCCCGCTGCGCGAAGCTCTCCCGCGCCGCCGCCTCCTGCCGCTCCCGCTCGCGGCGCTCCGCCTCCAGCAGCTGCTGCCGCTCCTGCTCGTGGTCTCGGAGCCGCTGGTCCGTCTCGGCGCGGCGCCGGGTCTGGGGGTGGGTCGGGTGGGTAAATGAGTCGGGCGGGTGAATGGGTCGGGTGGGTGTGTGGTTCGGGTGGGTGCGCCTTTGGGTGGGTGCGCGTTCGGGTGGGTGGGCCGGATGGATGATTAGGTTTGCTCGATGTCCGTTTCTGTAAAGCCCCTCCTCTACAGGTTTCTGTGGGATTAATTTATTGAACAATTGATTGATTTTCGCCGAGTTGGCACCTGCTACAAGAACCTCAGGCAGGGCATGGAGGCCTCTCCACACTGTAATGATAACACACACATAACGGTCGGGTCGGGCGGGTCTCTTATCTAAACACAACCAACAACCGGCTGCAAGATCGCCTGCGGGCGTGTAGCCCCCGGCACCCTGGACCGCCCTGTCCCGTCTGCAGTCTCCCTCCGCCCCCTCCCCGCCTCCATCTCCATCTCCATCCCCACCTCCGCCTCCCATCGCCAACTCCGTACCCGCCTGCGCCCCCGTCCCGACACATCGCCCACCCAGCCGTCCCCACCCAGCCGTTCCCGCCACCCACCCAGCCGTCCCCGCCCCGCCCCTCCCGCCCCGCCCCTCCCGCCCCCCCCCACCCCGCCTACCTCTCGCTCCTCCACCTGCCCCGCGTAGAAGTTCCTCAGCGAGCTCTGCGTGTCCCTGTGGGCCTTGATGCGGGCCTCCTCTGAGATCTGGGCGGGGAGGTTGGGTGGGGGGGTCGGGTGTGTGGGGGGGTGGGGGGGTAGGTGGGTTGGGTGGGTAGATAGGTGGATCGGGTGGAGGTATAGGAAATTGGTAGACATATTCAAACCGTAAACCGCATTGGAGGTGTAAGGTAGGTGGGTCGGGTGGGTCGGGTGGCGGGGTGGGAGCGCGATGGACCCGTGGAAAGGGAGCGTGGGCGGGAGGGGGGCGGCAGGAGAGGCCATGATGGAGGGGGTGCCGCGGCACTGGGCCGGAAGGGATCGCATTGAGGGTACGGCAGCGCCCTGCCTTGATCATCACGGCACGTGGCGGGACGCGACTGCCCGCCCCGTCGGCCCCTTCACCGAGCAAACCCGGCTACAGGGCCCCCCTCAGCACAGCCCCCCACCCAGCAACCCACTCCCCCACAACCCCTCCCCCACAACCCCTCCTCCCACTTACCCCCACGTATGGTCGATCGCCAAGCGCGTGATTTCGGAACCGCCCCTCCAACCACCCAAGCACCCAGCCCCCAATCGCCTAATCCAAAATCCCGCTCACCTGAAACTGCCGTATCTGCTCGTCCATCTCCTCCTGGGCCCTACGCCGGGCCGCCCGCTCCGCCTGAGGAGAGTCGGGTGGGTTGGGCGGGTTGGGTGAGCGGTTTGGGTTGGGTTGGGTCATTCGATAAGGGCCAGGTAGCTGTGGCTTTGTGAATGACGATGACGAGCCGGGGGCGGGGTAGTAGGTCAGCGGCTTACGGGTCAGCAGCCAGGCAGCCCTCCGCAGGCGGGGCCCCCCTTTCCTGGCGGCGGCCTCCTCCTCCTCCTCCACGCGCGCAGATACCTCCGCAGGGGCCTTTCCTCACCTGCACCTCCCAACCTCCCCAACCCAACCCAAACACCACCGCCACGCCGCGAGGGCCACTCCCCTGCACTCTCCCGCTGGACGGCGGGCACCCCCAGGACCAGGGCCAGGCCAGGGCCAGGCCAGGCCAGGCCAGGCCAGGCCGGGCCAGGACCGGGCCAGGGCCAGGCCAGGCCAGGCCAGGGCCAGGCCAGGCCAGGCCGGGCCAGGACCGGGCCAGGGCCAGGCCAGGCCAGGGCCAGGGCCAGGCCAGGCCAGGGCCAGGGCCAGGCCAGGCCAGGACGTTTCCCTTTCACCGAACCCATCTCCCGCCCGCCCTCCCTTCCCGCCATGATTGGTCCCCGTGATTGGTCCCCCGAACGTGGCCGAGGATGGCCCACCGGTTGGGCAAGCTGGCGAGCTGGCTGAACAGTGGTGTTGTCAGTGCAGTGCAGTGCAGTGCAGTGAGGAGATTTTCTCTGATCCTCGGACGCCGAACCCTGCACGACGTTGACCGACCCAGACCCCAATCCGCCGCATCCGGCCGCCCCCCGCCCCGCCCCAACCCGCCCCGCCCTGCTCACTTTCGTGAACATGCACACACATACACACACATACACATTTCTTTTCGAGCATTGATTTCCGTGAACAGAACAAACACAGAAGAAGCCTGGAAACCCCTTCTCCCTCCGCCGTGTACCTCTTTCCGCTTCGCCACGATCTCCATCTGCTCCTGCACGAGCGCCAACGTGGCCTTCCGCCGCTCCGCCTCCTCCAGCACCCGCGCCGCCTCCGCCTTGCGCGCCAGCTCGTCCTGTACGACAACCATCTTGCCGAAATCGCCCGTCCGCACGTAGGCCTTACGGTTGAGGGTGCGCAGCGGCAGGGTCCAGTCCAGGGAGGAATTCCCGGCGCTCTGCTGCTGAGGGGAACCAGGGGGGTATGAGAACTTGGTGAGGGGGACCAAGGGGGGTATGGGAAATTGGTGAGGGGACCAGGGGCGGCGGGATGGGAAATTGGTAGGCATTTCAAACTGCGCTGTTGCTAGAGCGACAGGACCAGGGGGGACGAGGGGGAGCGCGGAGGAAGCGATCGGGCGGTGCGTCAGGTTTGGGTTTGTACATCCCTACTGCGCCCGATGATAATATTCATGATGATGGTGATGACAGAGGGTGATGGTGAAGATTTGTGACCCACATGGGGGCAGATCCCGGCCCCTGGATAGGGGCGGGCCCTTCTCGTCCCTTCCCATCCCGTGTCTCCCAACCATCATCCCGTGCCTCGCCCGCCCCGTACCCGCCGTCCCAAAACGCGGCGTTCCGGCCGACTGGGTTCCATTTTACCGTATCGTGTCCCCCATCTCCCTCCACCTCCCTCCCTCCCTCCCTCCACCTCCCTCCCTCCCTCCCTCCCTCCACCTCACTCTCTCCCTCCCTCCCTCCCTCCACCTCCCTCCCTCCCTCCCTCCCTCCACCTCCCTCCCTCACTCCCTCCCTCCCTCCACTTCCCTCCACTTCCCTCCACTTCCCTCCACCTCCCTCCCTCCCTCCCTCCACCTCCCTCCCTCCCTCCACCTCCCTCCCTCCCTCCCTCCCCTTCTCGCCCCGCCTGGTCGGGGGGTGCGCTGGACGCAACCGGCCGACCCGAAGCTGGCCGACCCGTGGGTCAGTGGGCCCTGACGAACGGCGCGCGCGACCGAGCGACCGACCCAGCAACCAGCCGCGGCCCTCAACCCACCCGTGAGCTGTTCCGCGAGTAAAGGGGCGCGAGCCCGCTGGCCCCCGCCACCGACGTCGCGTCCGAGGCATCGTTCTTCGCCGGAGAGATGGGTGCCTGCTGACCCAGTCCGCCGGGCAGCCTCAGGCGGTCGGATGCGGACGCGGACTGGGATCTCCGCTGCCTGCTCGGTGCCCCTGCGGCGGCTGCTGCTGCTGCGGCGGCGGCGGCGGGTGCCGCAAATGCCGACGGCTTCGGAGGGGCGGCCTTTACGATCTGCATAGGTGTTCAGGGAGGGGCGGTTGCATGGGGAGGGGGAGGGGGAGGCCCATGAAGAGGTATCAGGAGGAATGTGCCGATTGTGAGAGGGAAAAGTGACATCGGCAGGCAGCTCGCTGCTGCTGCTCGTGTGCTCCGGGCGCTTGGTCTATGCCAGGGAATCGCGTCCTACTGCCTCACAGCGCTCTCCGTTTGTACCGAGCGCATGCTCCGTGATCCCCATCGTTACCCATTCCAAGACAAGCACCCCTGGCCGATGCTTTCTTGCGGGTATGAGACAGCTGCCCTCCGAGACGAGTTCGATGGTGCGCTCAAGGCTTGCCTGAGTCATCATGGTGCGCTTTATCTGCGCTTTAAGCGCGTCAAGGTCAGCCTGGTTCTCCGAGTATGAGTGAAGGAAGGATTCCACCATCTTGATAGCCTGAAAGATGCCATCGTTTAGCGGGCTGTCCTTCACACCAGGTTGAAGTTTGGCCTTCAACGCCTCCTGCACACGCAGGTGAACAAAGTTCAAATGACTTCGTTGAACGTCGTCTCTAATTAACCGTACGCCTTAACAAGGACTGGCTGACAGGCGTGCCGCATGCAAAATATAGGAAGTCCGTTCCCTCAAACAAGTCCCCATCTTTCAGGCAGGCCAGGCATTAAACCATGCTCGAATGAATAAATAACAAACTTGAACCGAGGCCGCCCACCTTCAACGCTTCAGCAGCCAACCCAACTGGGCCTCGTTTTTGACCGCTTCCAGACATTTGCAACGTTATCCTATAGAATATCAAATTCTACGTAAGTTCAAGTACAAAGCTCCAGCGGTCACCAGGCACGAAGTATACAAGAAGACCAAACATGTAACATGACGAAATTAGATAATATTCGACCAAAGATTAATCGACCGGCAGGTTCTGGTGAAAAGATCGGACAAGACCTTTAAGTCCACGACGGTCTTAGAACTGAGTCACTATGGTCAATACAATTTTCTGTCCTATGAGCGCACTTCTGTAATCGATTTGTGTGTATTCAGCTCGTAGTTTACAGTGTTAGGTACTTTGATACAGCAAGGAACTAAGCAGTAACCAAACCAACCGAAAGTCAGTTGTAGTCGTTAAAGGCCGTCCAGCAGGGAAAAGACAGCTTGCAGCGCTAGGTGTTAGCGCCTATGTAATATGATCTATACTTGAAAAATATCAAAATCCAATAGTATTGGCTCTACCTATACGCTCGCCATTATTACGCGGGTCGACTTGACAGGCACTCACCGGTGCCGGTTCTGCTGCCCAGACCAGTGACAGTGATATGTGTGTAAAACTTTAGGCTGGAGGTGGTCGGCCGGGCCAGTTCCGCACATTGGCCTGCTTGCGAGCCGCACCGCCATCCAAACCCAATAAAAGCAGGCGGACTGGCTGAGTGACCCGACCCGTGGGTCATACCCACGAGTATACGCGCAGGCACAAGCCAGCGACGCGACATCATGTACCATTTATGAGTCTTCATCTTCTGTGTGCTAAATTGGTGCCAATGGACGTGGTTGCGTGGCTGAGCTTACGAGACGCCGACCGCCGTACATACTTTGGTCAGGGAGGGTTAGGGATGCTCATTGCAGGCCGAATTTTTACTGTTCTTGACATCATTATTTATTCATTACAACTTCAGCGTTTGGAAGCTGAGGTCGCTCATTCGCAACCTTCAAATTAGCGTTGGACCGACCCTCCTTTTCCAGCGCGGCATCGAAACAGCTTGCCCGTCACGACACGAGCCGACGCACAGCGGCGCCCAGTTCGGAAACCTACGACCCAAGACGAGCTTCCTGGTCGCTCGCTCGCTTCCTACGCCATGGCTTCACACCGGTCCCGCAAGTTTGCAGCAGGAGTGATTGCTTCAGCGGTGGCGGCGGCCCTGGTGGTCTTATCAGCCGCCGGGGTCGGGGTGAGTCCGTCTGCGTGTTCGTTGTCAGCAGCAGCGCAGCAGCAGCAGCAGCAGCAGCAGCCGGCCTGGGATTCGTTCCAACTCTTTATCCGCGGTTCTCTTTTATTACATACACCTGTTGCGTGCGTGCGGGCCGAGCTACCTGTCTACTGAGTGCCATTTTTAAGCTGGTGAAGTTGCGTAGATAGCATTTATTATGCTGCTGGCTTCGTCGTCCTATGCTAGTAGTCTCGCCGCCGCGCATTTCGTTGTTTTTCCTTCGTTGGCAGGCGGTCGCGGACGACGCTGAGGTTGGTGCTCGGCGACTGCTTCAGAACCCGAACCTGCCATCTCAGAGCACCAGTAAGTCTAGTCAGTCACGGCGTGTGGGAATCATCCGCGCGACCTTCGCTTCCACAAGGATTCAGAAGCAAATAAACATTTTGATGCACGGCGGACCCCGACATCATGCATCATGCCTGCTGTCATTTTACAATGTTACAGTGGACCCCGCGGGTCATTATGGTCAATCAGCGACGGAACGACTGCTGAACTCCATCCGTCCATGCATCGCGCCGTCCCTCGCACCGCCCCGTCCCTGGCTGCTGGGTGGGTCGCAGACAACCCGTCCGCGGTGAAATCGCCGACCGGAGGATCCCAGGCAGCCCTGCAGCAGCAGCAGCAGCCCAACACCCAGGGCCAGTCGGCGGCGGCGGCCGCCCAGCAGTCCTCGTCCTCGTCCTCGCCGGGTGCTGCTGTGGTGATCTACTCGGGCGGGCAGCTGGGCTCGGGCTGGTCGGACAGCAGCTACGGCACGCGTCCCGTCACCGGTACTACAGCAGGTACGTCCATCGTCCGTACTTACGTACTGGCCCGTACATTGACACGCGCGCGCCGCGCGGTGTCAAAAGGAGGCTCGCTGATGGCTCGCTGACAGATGGCTGCTAGCTGGCTCGCTGGCTGGCTCTCCACCTCTCCCCGCGCGCGCTTTGTTACGCACGCAGTCATTCCTTCATTCGTGCAGGCAAGGATGGCGGCACCGCGGACTGCCAGTACATCCCGATAGGCGCTGCGATCAGCTTCTACGGACCGCAGGGCTCCTTCGCGGGAAAGCGGTACGTACGGCCGTACGTCCAGCGGGCGCATGTCGTCGGCATGTGGGTGCAGGGGTGCAAGTGCACGTGCAGTCCCGGCGGTGGTGCATGTTTGTGGCCGGCGGGTGGGCGGGCGGGCGCGCTTTCACACTCGCTACGCACCTTACCTAGCCGACATTCCAATTCCCATGCACACGGGTGTGTATGTGCGCGGCCCGCCCGCCTGGCCCCCCGCCCTCGCTCCCTCTCGAGGAACCGCCGGTAGTTCAGTGCCGACTGGAATGTAATCTCCATGCATGACAATCAAAATATAAATTCACAATGATTGATACAAAAATATACTGCTGTGCGCATCGTATCCTCTCGTTATTCACGAAGGACAGTCATACACCTACCTTCAACCTGTCGTACGTGAAAATATCTAAAAAAACCCACGATGTATATCCATCATGACTGCGCGCCGGCGGCCGCGGATCACCATGTATAATGGCAACGAGAACACATCGTGAAATCACATGAAATCACACCCCCGTACACCACCAAATGCGTGTGCACGTGCGCAGGGGCCTCCAGTTCTGGGCGTATCCGGGCTCCGCGGGTGTCCCGGACGTCCACATCGTGCTGTCCGCGGCCTCGGGGGACGCCTGCCGCCACGTGCCGCTGCGCTCCCTGTCGGTTGCGGAGACCAGCTCCACCGGATGGCTCAAGTACTGGGTGGACCTGAACCTCTTCAACTTGGCTTCCACATCGCCGGGCAGCGGTCCTGGTCCGGCAGCGTTCACGGGCTGCGGCAGCGCCGGCACCAGTGTCGGGCAGCTGGTCAAGGTGGACTTCCTGAACATGGTGATTGAGAACGAGGTGACGCTGTGCCTCGATGAGGTCAGCCTGCAGCCCTGACGCACGGTGCCAGCCGGCAGGGGGTGGTGGTGCGCCCCTTAGATGCGGAGTACGTAGGTGCGTGTGCGCGATGATGAGTTCGAGCCGCGTGTACGGCACGGCACGGCACGGCACGGCACGGCACGGCAGCACGGTACGTACGTCGATATCAGTATGTCTGGGTCGACGGGGCGGGGCCAAGCCGGGTGCGTGCCTCCACGAACCTCTTCCGTACGATTCCGTACTCATTACCTGTGTACGAGCGCCGTACGTCAGCTTGCATACCAATGCGGGAGTAGGTGCCGCATGCCGATGTGTTATGTACGTCATGATAGGGACGGGGTGCGGCAGCGCAGTAGTTTTATTCGTTTATTAATAAATGCCGTACATAAGTGTTGCTCGTTACAGTTGCAGCGATCGTGTCAGTCGTTGTTGGATGTCCATTATTGTTGAATGTTCAAGTAGTTCAGGACTAGAAACGAATGCAAGGGTAGTCCCACCATGCACTATCCTTGTATCCTTAACCGTGTGCATGGGTGTATCAGCCCATGTTGCGGTGGGCGTTGCAAACAGTTAGAACGGTTGTTTGGTGGTTGAGGCAGTTGGGGCCGCGTGCATGCGTCCCAGCCAACCACCTGTATGCATGTTGTGAGTAACCATGCACAAACGAGCTCACAAAGCTCGGTTTGCACCCTTCTGTTCGCGCTATCTAGCTGTCCAGGGGCGGATCTCGCAAGGCGATCTAGATGGTTGTTATGCGTGGTGGTGGTTGTTGATGATGTTCGTTGTTGCGTGCTACACGTTGCACAAGCTGCTCGACTAGCTAGCAACAAACACGCATTCCCCCGCAATGGTTACGTCCAGAGCCGGCTCTGGGTTCGTCAAGGGATTGTCGTGTTTTGCCGTACAATTGCGCACGGGCGCTTTCCGCACGCTGCGGGCGGGCTTCGCATGCTTTTGGGCTGCCAAACTAATGTTACTTAATGTTGATGTGACAAACGCACCCTAAGACGACTACAGCTGCTGGCCTGCCTTTGCCGTTTGGGCATTCAGCGGCGATCAGCCAGAGAGACCCGGACCAACAACAGTTGAACTGTGTGTAAGGCGGTATGCTGCGTTTATTGCTCGTGGGGACTGAAGGTTCGGCTCGAGGACCGGCAAGAAAAGCAATTTAACAACATAAGCAAAAATGGTGTATTCGACTGCACCAGTTACAAGAAAACTGCCGGACCCAAGGGCCACATCGCCTTCGGAGCCAACAACGTTTTTAAATGTCAGCGGTATAGGCTTCACAATTCACAATGCAGCATATATTGTGAAGATGTTACAGCCCTAACACCGATGTGTAACTTATTGGTGGCGAACGCAAGACGAGACCCCACGACATGACCAGTTGGTCGCATTCCAGTTTTTGCAATGTTTTCTAACATCTATTGGAAGTCCATCAAGGAACTCCCTCGTTATCTATGCAACCTTCTATGTTTGTCGACGGTGCTGTAAAGGTAGCAACTGCCACCAGATCAGGCCAACGGACATGCATCCCGCCGTTCCTGTTACATATGACATATATGTGCCGTGGACGATAAGAATTTATACCATCCTTTTTTAAGCCGGAACTTTACTTGGTTGCGTATCCGTCATATACACGTTGTCGATCAATCGGCGTTGCTGCTACACCCGTGCCTGTGTGCACAGTAGCTGTTTCTAGAAAATGCGTGACCTTAACCGTTAAGGACGTAAATTATTGATCCACTTTAGGTTGCCACGGAAACATGGCGCGGTCAGGACAGCGACCTCCGGCTGGCCGCCGTAGCGGTGTGGCTCTGGGAGTGCTGGGCATCATGCTTCTAGCTTTCTTCGCAATAGTTTTCATGCTGGGGCGACCTGGCTACTGGAAATCCGTGAACGAGTTTGTCCACCACCCTTTTGACCCGCATCCAATCGGGATTGACAAGCGCCATAAGGAGGCTCAGAGTAAGTCGTTTGAAAAGTGTAGATCAAGTGACTAAGATCAAGGAAATTACGACGGGGCTTTAGCTGAAGGCTGTTATGTCTGGTCTGTTGCGAACAACTTATGCGCGCAGTTACGCAAACCGGTGGCGGGGCAGGACAGGAAGGTTATAGCTCAACAATATCAACTACACAAGGGTCTTTAAAACAAGGGTTGGACGTGGCCTTGCCTTCGCCGTCCCCACCCCCACCGTCGCCGCCCCCGCCGCGGCCGTCGCCACCCCCACCGTCGCCACCCCCTCCATCCCCACCCCCGCCGTCGCCGCCGCCACCCTCACCGTCGCCGTCGCCGCCCCCGCCGTCCCCGCCTCCACCGTCGCCGTCGCCACCCCCACCATCGCCACCCCCGCCGTCACCATCCCCGCCCCCGCCTGTGGCACCTGCAACCCCGGTTCAAACCACCGCAGCCAAGGATCCCGTAGTGGTGACTCCGTCGACAACAACAACAACAGCAACAACGGGTGCTGGCACGGCAGGGACGGGAGTGAGCCAGGAGGCGAGCAAGGCGATAGTCACAGAGACCGCGAAGCCCGCGGATGTCAAGCCAGTCACGTGAGTGTGCCAACACCGCAAAAGGGGGTCCATGGGCAAGCGACCACACCCATAGCTCCCGGGGTGGGGTGGGGTGGGGGGTTGAGGATGGGATGAGGATGACGAAGATCGGAGGAGGATGGGAGGAGCAAGGGGCAGGAGTGAGGAAGTAATTCCGCGGGGGAGTCTGCACGACTAGTGGTGGCCACGCCGCCGCCGCTGCACGGGAGTCACACACGCGTGATCGGGTTGGCCCGTGCCCCCCGTAGTGGGCCAACCGCGCGCGGATTCCTCTCCTTCCCGGACTGAGGGCTAGGGCTCCTTCCATGCGATGTGGGTCATGTTCGTTGGTTCGGATAGGGCCCAACCGTCTCGGGCGCTCATGCTCGGGGTGGGTGGCGGGAGGGGGAGCAGTTGCAGTGGGCCCCGCCCCGCCCCGACCATGGGAACAGCGGGCACGGAGCCGGCCGAAGGGATGCCCTCACGGCTGCTGGGGCGCGTCACGGCGTTACGGCAGCACACGGGATGGATCACTCTCGGCGGCTGGGCGGGCACGAGCGCACGGGCGGGCTTCGCTCCGTTTCTCGTTTCTTTTTTGTTTTGCGGAACGTCGGTCGCCACAGGCCCCTGCTGGTTGGGCCTCGGGGTGGGCCCCGAGGATGTGCGTTGGGGAATCCCGTTGGGCTGTTCCCGGGAATGAAGGCATGCATGAACGAATGAACGAGCGAATGAATGAATGGAGGGGTGGGGCCTTCCCGTTCCGCGCGCATGTTGGCGACGAGGGGCCCCCCTCCCTCGTGAAATCCGAACGCGGGGTGGCCTCGCACGGTTCCCGTTCCGCAGCATTGCGTCCCTTGTTTCTCTCCCGGGATGGGGGGCGGTCAACCGGACTCGGGGAGTATGGGAGATGCCCATTGGTAGACGGACACGGGGAGTATGGGACATGCCCATTGGTAGACGGACCCGGGGAGGGTCACCTCTCCTGAAAGGGGCCGGCCACCCCTCCTGAAGGTGAGCCCGGCCACCCAGCCACTCAATTATCCGCGTGCGTCCTCCGCATCCCCTCCCGATTTCCCCTGGGCAGTGAGGTGGTCAAGGCGGAGGACAAGCCGAAGGAGGCGGCTAAGGGCGCCGCTGCCGGTGACAGCCAGGGCGATGAGGAGGACGATGGTGGCCTCACTACACTGGACAACGAGTACAAGCCCACCAGGTGGGTAGGGTTTGTGGGGGGTATGTGTGTGTGTGGGGGGGAGTTGGGGGCTGGAATGGGGCCATCTGAGGGGGGAAGGGAAAAGTTGGGATCTCCAGGGGGGAAGGAAGAGAGGTACACGCACCGGCGGCTGGATGGATGGAGGGTGCCGGGCTGCGCGGCGCGGTAGCGCTGTGGTACCGCTGTGTGCACCGGGGCCCGAGGTAGAGAGGCCGCGGCGGCGCGCCGGCCCTGGCACGGTCCTTTGGGGCGGGTCCACCGGCGGGAGGGGGAGTTCAGTTCACAGCGCGGTGCGGGCCGCGGGTATACTCCTGCTCCTGGCTTGCCCTTCTTCGCTGGGTGCCATTCTCTCGCGCACTGGTCGAAAGGGGTCCCGGTTGGGTGTCACAGGTCTACAGAAGTGGGGGGTGTCGGGAGCCCGACTGGCCCCACCGGGGTGGGGGTATAGAAAATTGGTAGGTATTCAATCTGCGCTGCTGCCAGAGCGACGATTCGACTGGAAGAATTGGTACAAGGGGGGATGCACGAGCGCCTGCGGACCCTGCGGGGATGGGAGACCGGCGGAGGGGCACTGCCGCGCACCTCGCCACTCGGGCGCCCACCTCTGTGTGCCTCGGGGCGGTGGCCGGCGCGGCGAGGGTCGGATGTTTAGGAGAAGGCGCACAGGGTTGGGAGCCGGGAAGGCAACGAACCGGGAAACTGTGTTTGGTTCTTGCCTGGAGGTTCTGGACTGGACGTTCTGGACTGGGCAAGGGGACCCTGCGGGGCTGCGCGCGCTGAGGCGAGGCTGGCGGGCTTTGAGGCCGGAGGGGCTGGACGGGCGGGCGAGCTGCGCTCCGCCGGTGTTGCGTCCTGGGGCATCTGATCTGATCTGGGTGGCCGCTGCATGGCCGCTGTGTGTGTGGGGGGCCGCTGCTGGTTGACTGGAGAGCTGTTGCCAGGCACCAGGCCGCCGATTTGCCAGGCGGAGTCCACACAGAGGAACGTCCTGACCACGGCTCCGCGGTTCTCTCCGTGCACAACAACGACCACGACACACTTACGCACTCAGATCTTGGGGAGTGCGTTTAGAATATTAGGGTCGAGGTTGAAGATGGAACGAGGAAGATAAGCAGCACCCGAGCACAGCGGCGGGAGGGGGCGGGCGCGACAACCCCTAACGGGGGCTTCCTGGAGGGGAGGACGCAACTCTTGAGACGGCAGCGGCTGCTGGGCTGCGGTGTCCGCGGGCCCCCGTCGGAGGGGCCGGCACCTGGTGCGGTTGGGGATCCCCAACCGACCCGACCTCCCTGGAGACACACTCCCTTCGCCATCTCATTACCTCCCGGTCGCCGGGCTGGGTGCGCCGGGGCTGTGTCCAGTCTGAACCCCAGCCGGCGCGGCACTTTGATTAGTCCACCGTACCCATATCACCGTTCTCCTCCTCCCCTTCCTCCTCCTGAACAACCCGCCCGGGCCCCCCTACCAGTGTCCTCTGTACCCCAACACCCCCCACCCTCCCCGCAACTTCCCCCCTCCCCCCCGAACACCCCATCCCCACACAGGGAGATGGTGCAGCGCATCGCCCAGAACGGCTACCTGGTTGTCACGTGGGCCAACTACCACTACTTTGACTTTGTGCGCACCTGGGTGGACCACGTCCAGGGGGTGGGCATCACCGGCTACCTGGTGGGGGCCATGGACGACCACCTGCTGCGGGAGATGATTGCGCTCAAGTACAACTGCTTCTCCATGAAGTCGGGGCTCACGCTGGGCGACTTTGGCTGGGGCTCGCCCACCTTCGCCAAGATGGGTCGCGAGAAGATCCGCCTCATCGCCATCTTTCTCAAGCTGGACGTCTCGGTCGTGATCGCGGACGTGGATGTGCTGTGGCTCCGGAACCCGCTGCCGTACTTTGACCGCTACCCCGAGGCGGACATCCTGACGAGCTCGGACAGCACGTGGGCGTCGGTGCAGGACGAGTCGCTGGAGAAGTGGCCGGAGGCGGGCGCGGCGGCCAACATCGGCATCATGATGTTCCGCAAGAAGTCGCTGCCGTTTGTGGAGGACTGGATCCAGGTCATTGAGAGCGACGACAAGATCTGGGACCAGAATGCCTTCAACGACCTGTTCCGCAGGTGCGTCTGTCTCTCTCACACTCTGTGTGTGTGTGTGTGGGGGGGGGTGTTCTTGGGCGGGCAGAACAAGAGTGCGCGACATGCGAGGGGCGACGTAACTCGCGTCGACGCCCTTCGACCAAGGACGCTCCCCCGCGTCCCCCTGCCACACCTCCCGCGCCCTCCCACACCGCCCACACCGCCTACACCCCCCGCCCTCTCCCGTCCAAACCCGCCCCCGCCCTCCCCCTCCCACACCTCCGTTTGCACTCGTCCTTCCCATTTGGGTCGCGTATTGACTCCTGTGCCACGCATCGGTTCCCCAATCCTTCCCCCCAGGGGCTGGAAGCTGCTGGACCCGCCCAACAAGAACCTCTTCCTGGGCTACGACGGCTCCCTGACCATCGGCATCCTGCCCGTCTCCATTTTCTGCTCGGGCCACACAATGTTTGTGCAGCGGCTGGGCTACACGTTGGGCCTGCAGCCCTACGCGGTGCACGCCACCTTCCAGTTCAGCGGCACGCCCGGCAAGCGCAACCGCATGCGCGAGTTCAGGTGGTTCTCGGACCCGCCCGAGTACTACGACCACCCCGTGGGCTTCGTCAGCTTTGACGTGAGCCGGGGAGGCGGGCGGGGGTGGGGGCGGGGAGGATTTAAAGGTTGACAAAAAAGGGGGTGCGGGCCGAGGGATCCCGGGCGGCGGCGGCGGCGGCGGCGGCGGGGATGTAATGAAAGCATCCCGGGCCGGCGGGGAAGCGAGGGACAGCGGGCGGCGGCGGGAGAGTTAGGGAAGGGCTGGCTGCCTGGTTTCTTTCTCCGCGAGGATATGGTATGAGGGCGGGTGGGAACGCTGGCTGGCTGGCTGACTGGGAGCTTCCATGCGTGGCTGTGTCCGTTTGTTGTGTGTGTTCAGATATGAGACCCGCCCGACCCAAACGTTTGTTGTGTGTGTGTGTGTTTGCCTGGGAAGCGTTGTGTGTGTGTTTGCCTGGGAAGGAACGGTTTCGGGACGCACGCAAGCCAGTTGAGTGGTCTGGGCGGCAGGGGTCAGCACCCACTCCCCTCGGTGCTGCCCCATCCCGCCCCGTCACGTCCCATCCCGCTCCACACCCCACCTGACCGCCCCGCACCTCGCCTGACCTCGCCTGACCTGACCTGACCTCACCTGACCTGGCCTGACTTGGCCGGTTCCCGCCGCCCCGTTCCCCCCTCCCCCGCGCCCCGACAGTTCGACGGCCTGCCCGAGCTGCTGAAGAACGCCGGACCAGCCACCAACCAGATGGACCTCGCGAACGTGCAGGTGCGTCTGGCCCCTTGTGTCGAGCAAAACGCAGCGAAACTACAAACAACAGTCGCCGCGTCGGTCCCTTGACCGCCCCCCCACCTTTCACGTCCTGCGGGTTCTTGCTCTGGCAGTCTCAGCGCAGTTCGCCGCACTCGCCTACCAATTTTCGCAGTATCCCCCGCCTCGCTCCGCTCCGCTCTGCATGATTTCATGTTTTCAACCAGTGCGCTGAAAGCCCCTGGACCGCACCGCTGCCCCGCTGTGTCTCCGTCCGCTGTCTGCCTCCTCCGCCCACTGTCTTCCTGCCTCGCCCGTCCCCGTCTGCCTGCCTGCCTGCCTCCCGCCAGGGCCACTTCCACCTGGTGAACCACCAGCTGCAGCGGCTGCGCACCGCCTTCGCCATCAGCAGCATCGTGCTGCACCGCGCGCTGGTGGTGCCGCCGATGTGGTGCGGCCTGGACCGGTGGTGGGCGCCGCACAACGGTGAGGAGGAGGCGGAGGGGAGGAGGCCAGGGGAAGGTGGGGGAAGGACAGGGACCCAGGGGGGACGGTGAAGGGGAGGAGGTCAGGGAGAGAGGGGAGGGAGCGCGGCGTCCGGGCGTCCCAGAGGGGGGGGGGACGGCGACAAACGGGGCACGCGGAGGCGAGATATGGGAGGCCGCAAAAGCTCGTGCCGTGGACCCGACCTCGACATGGTGGCGGGGCGGGGCGGGGGGTTAAAAAGAAACAGCCCAGACACACCCAGCAAAGGGGGGCCACGCGGGGCGGTCTGCAGCGGCTGCAGCCGGGCAGCGCACCCACACACGAGTTCTCGTCTCTAAACACACGAGGCGGCGGCACCGACAGCTGCCGGGTGGTTGACAGGGCTGTGACGTCCGCCGTGGGGGCCACCACCACCACCTACACCTCCCCTGGCTGTCAGCGCAAACTCGGCTCGCAGAAAGCGGGAAGGGTGCTGTATGCCAGGTTGCCACGGGCCGCGGGTTGTGCCGTGGTCCCGAGGCCGCCCACGTCACGGTGGGTCGGTATCCCATCCCGTGTCGCTCCGCGCTGCCCCTCCCCATTCTTGCCCTGGCCCCGCCCCATTCTTGCCCTGCCCCTCCCGCCCCCCCTCCCGCCCCGCCCTTCAGGCCGCATCCCCGGCTCCAAGTTTGAGCTGCCGTTCCAGTGCCCCCTGGACCACGTGGTGGACCTGGAGAACGGGGTGTTCAAGTGAGCAGACCCCGCAATCGCGCAATGCACCGCGCCGCACCACGCTGCAATGCACCGCGCGCCGCACCGCGAAAGGGCCATTAGGACTGGGGGCAGCGCCAACCAGAGATGGGGAGGTCAAACCAGAGACGGGGAGCGCCCAAGGAGTGAATGTACCCGGGGAGGTGGCGGCTTGGGGAACTGCGGCACGGCGGCGGGGAAGGGGGGGTGCGCGGGGTGGGGGGGCCGGCCGGCGGTGGCGGCAGGGAAGGGGAGGGGAGGGAAGCCGTCCGGCCCGTCCGGTCAAAGGGATGGGGACCCGCGACGTCCCCTCCCAACCCCACACCTTCCCCGCCGTCCGCTTCCCATGTCGCACCCTGGGGCCCTCATTTCCCCATTTCCTTCTATTCCCCCCGCCCGGCCCCTTCGTCCCTACTACTCCCCCCCTCTTCCCCCCTTCCCCCCTCGAGTCGAGTCCTTATCGGATATTCGCTCTGGCAGCAGCGCAGTATAATTATGTCTACCAATTTCCTATACCCCCCTTCCCCTCCTCAGGAACCTGCCGGAGGACCACTACGGCCCCCGCACCGAGATTCGCGAGTACTCGTTCTTCAACAACTCCAAGATGACCCCCCGCGTGAGGGACGACCGGGTGGTGGTGGAGCTGTGCGCGCCCGGCGCCGCGGACTGCAGCGACGGCACCCAGCCGGCTAAGCTGCAGGTGGGGAAGGGGTTGGGGGGGCGGGGTGGGGGATTGGGGGTACCGCCATTTCGCTGTCTTTATTGACATTAAGGGGGATTGGCGGCCGGGGTGGGGGATTGGCTGGGGATTGGCCGGGGGTGGGTATCGGGGGGCCGGGGGTGGGTATCTTTGGGACCCTTGGGGGGAAGGGACTGCGCGTCCTGGCCTCCGCTCCCGGCCAGTGCTTTGAAGCGCGTACCGTCCCACCCACCCCCCGCCCCCGCCCCCGCCCCGGCCCCCCCCTCCCCGCCCGTCTCCTGCTGCCCACCTCGTTCCTGGGTTGGTCTTCCTACAGCACACAACCTCCTGGCCCCCTTCCATTCGGACCGCTGCTCTGGCAGCAGCGCAGCTTCAAAATGTCTCTACACCCATTTCCTACAACCCCCTTCACGGCCGTTCCCCACACACCCTCACCCCCCCACACACACACACAGCGCCTTCCCCCTTGTTCCGTCCTCAAATCGACGTTGTGCCCCACCCACCCCCCGCTTTCCCTTTTCCCCCCTCCCCCCTCCCCGCCCCTTCCGCCCCTTCCGCCCCTCAAGATCGACGGCGGGGTCGCCAAGGTCCGCATCCAGGGTGGGCTGTCCACCGCGCAGCTGGAGACCGCCCTCGCGGCCGTCAAGACCACCAAGGTCCTCCACTTCACCACCATGGCCAACGCCCTGGGCGACTTCTCCGACCCCGCCGTCGGCAAGCGCTTCTCCGAGCGCATGAGGCTGTACGGCAGCATCTGGTGCTGCGTGCTGGCTCACCCCGGCCACATCCACTACGACCTGCTGTGGGACCAGCCCCACACGGACAAGTTCCAGCGGCCCTGGAACGGCACCTGGGTCACCCTCACCGGGCCGTGAGGGGCGGGGTGTGCGGGAGGGAGCCTGCCCCTTCCCCCCTTCCCCTCCCCCATCTCGGTGGAACCGTCGCTCTGGCAGCAGCAGCGCAGAAACAAAATGTCCTGTATCCAATTTCCTCTACCCCCCTCCCCCCCCCTCCCCCCCTCCCACACGACGGAATGATGAGAGGGGGGAGGGCGCCCGCCTGGGGACCGGTAATACCGGTAGTACCGGTGTGTGCAGCTGAGGCCAGCGGCGAGAGAGAGGGGGGGTCGCGGGGCCCCTCGGGCACATATCACGTCGGGGGAACGCGGGGTCCCTATAGGGTCGGTCGCAACGGACTCCGGATCTGCCTGGAGGCCTGGAGAACACATCCGGGGACAACGGGGCCGGGGTCTGAGCAGAGCAGACGAAGAGCAGCAGCGGCAGCGGCTCCGGAGCTGCGGGGCAGCGGGGCAGCGGATGCTGTTGTCGCTGTCGCACGCCGGCAGCATGACGGCCGCTAGCTAGGGACCTGGGGGTGGCGGAGGAGCTGCAGCTGCAGCTGGAGAGGGAGAGGGAGAGAAAGGGGGTGGGGTTGGGGAAGTGGTCGATAGGGGGGAGGCGAAAAGGATGTAGAGCCCCCCCCGCCCCCCGGGATGCGCCGGCGCGCGCCCGTTCCATCCTGCACGCGCCTCGGACTGGGGTTCCGGGAGCCCCCTCGTCTTTGCGCTCCATCTCGCCGGTTCGGTCGCGCACCCACCGATGTCCGCCGACAGCAACCCCGGGGGGGGGGTAGGGTTCAGAGGAGGGCCGGAACCCCAAGGGCGGCTGTAGAGCTCTGCCGGGACGGGTTCCGGAGCCGACGGACAGACAGGCTGTTCTCTCGCTCTCTCTCCCCCTCGTCGGTCGGAGCTGTCGGGCTGTACGGGCGTTCGGAGAGAGAGGTCGCGCAGGCCCTCGCAGGCTTGGGACGTGCTGCCTATCGGGCGGGCGGTGAAAGGAGGAGGGGGGTGTTGGTAGGGTAGAGACGGCGGCAGCGGAGCAAGCGCTGCAGCATATCACACAGTGGGGCATCGGTCTGGGGCTGGTCGGAGCGGATCCCCGACTTGCGGGGGTTGGCCCTTTGGGGAGGGAGGAAGCAGGGGCTGCGTCTGGAGGTGGTCTCTGTGTGATCACGATGACGATTTGACGACCGAAGAGGAGGAGAGGATGCGTCCGCGGCGGTGGACCTCCGGAGGCGGACTGGTGTGGACCGCCCGCCACTGGGCGCTGTGTTTCGGAACGCGTTGTGAGGTACCGTAGTTAGGAGGGTTCAGGGTGGTGGTGGTGGGGGTGCTGAGCTCGCGGATTCGGGGGAAGGCGAGAGAGCCTGGGGCAGGGCATCGCCTTGATGTCTTGTACGGTACTTGTGCGCTTCGGCCGCAGTTGGCCCGCGGTGGAAATGGACCAAGGGACCAGCGGCGCTGCGTGCCGCCGCAGACGCGAACGTCGAAGAGCAGCAGCAGCAGCAGCGGTTGATGCGGCGCGCTCGTTTTGGAGACCGTGTCGAGATACGAGACCCGCCCGACCCAAACCAAGCAACAACATACTCACCATATTAACCTGCGCATTGGAAAACATGAAAACAGCAACAAGGCAGCCGCGCCATTGTGTGTGTGGGGGTGGGGGGGGGTGCGCTTTCGCGAGGTGGCCAAGGTGTGTGCTGCGGAGCGGCAGAGGAGGCGGGGGCTCACCTGCGCTTGACGACGAATTGAAGTCTTCTCTTTGCTCTTTCTCTCTAAGGGTTCTAGTGCTGTTTCGGGGCGGACGACAGTTGGGAGTTGGTTGGGGGTGCACCGGACACTGTGGTGGCGGCGGGGGTGAGCCTCCTGGCCGCGCAGAGGCCTTGCTTTTTTCACGAGGAGGGCGGGGGGACGGGTCGGGTCGGGTTGAGCCAGCCGGGGTTGCAAGGCGCCCTCCATTCGGGTCCCCCGGGTGCACATGTGCAGCGCTGCTCACGCCCTCCGACCTCTCGAGAGAGTGAGCCGGTGCCCGTCTGGACACCCGGTGTGACAGAAAGCTGCTGTGTGAAGGCAAGGGACGCGCCCAGAGGGGGGCGAGGGCGATCGGGCCCACAGGGTGGCCGTGCGGGCTGTGCCCCCTCCTCCTGGGCTCCGAGGCACGCGGCGGCGGCGTGGGGGGGCGGGGGACACCGCCGCCAACAGACCGTTGATGGACAGGTCAATCCGCGCAACAACACCGGCGAACCGGCCAGCGCCACGGCCCCTACCAGGGCCCCCGGAGAGCCCCTCGTTTCAAGTACGTACAAGCCTGACAAGTACATACACATCCCAATTCCCAAACCAAACCATTCCTGCCCAGCCGGCCCGCAAGGGGGCTGTCGTGGCACACGGAGTGATTGACACAGCGCGTGTTCAGTTTGCCGTTAGGGTTTCAGTGGCCATCTCGTTGGGCCGACGGTTAGGTTTCCCGTTGTTCAGTTTATCATGTGTGCGCGAACTCTCTCAGAAGTGAGCGCGGCATTTACTGCCTGTATAAGTATCCTCGTCTTATTCCGGTAGAGCATGAGCAGTTTCTGTGCGAGTGTGCGTGAACTTGGTTGCATTAGGCCCATGAGGTAGATTCGTCGCTACAGGGAGGATAGTTTCGGGCCATCTGCGCCACTTAGGCTCGCTGCTCAGCCGAGCTGAGCAGCGGTGATACACGATTGCTGTCTTCACAGATACACCTCTTAGTGTATGGATTGCACCTCTTAGTGCGCAGTTCTTGCCTGCACAAGGCATTGCTGTAACATCCCAACGAGTGCCGCCGCAACAACATCTCTCGTGGACGACAACGCGCAAAGATAAAGTCAGCTGTGCATTGCAGACCGTGTGCCGCTGACAGAGTCTGCGCAGGTGCTGTCCTGCGTCTGCCCGCTTGCAGTGCGCATCCGCCGCTTTGTCCCATTGTATCACCGCTCAAGATCTCCATCGGGTCTGCGAGTCATCATTTGTGGTCAACAACGTCTGTTTCAGTAAGGCTGGGCGCGATTCTGCCGGTTCGTTTGCCGCGCAGTGAGGCTTGCATGTGACATCGTGTGCTGCGAAGACCATCGTGCCTTGCGGGTTCGTAAGCCCGGATTCGCTCGCTTTGCTGGCTTATCTGTCTGATTCATCGGCCATTACGGGAACAGGGCGGACCCCACGCCGTCCCGCCACCTCTGTGATCGCCTGCACTTGTTTCGAACCTGGCGCCGCGGCCTCGCGATCAAGCAACTCGAGCACACGATAGCCGTAGTTCTGATTCTGAAGAACCTGCTGAGCCGTTGCCATTACTTACGCCGGTAAAAGCTGGACCAGCTGACATCGGTGCCTTAGAACGCGCGCTCCGCAAGCTCAAACGTGCTCAGGGTGCTTTGCCAGCAGCTGACGACCCCTCTGGTTCGCTTGCTGCTGCTGCTGCTACTCAGGGTGCCGGCGTTTCGACTGACCAAGGCACTGGTGCTGAGTCGGTTGGTGCAACCGGCAAAGGACCTGACGCCGCCGCGTCAGCTGCCCCAGTCGCGCTTGCCCAACCGAGCGGTTCGGGAGCCGGTACTACTGTAGCTGCGGCTGCCGTGGTAGTACCGCGCGTCCCGGTCGCAAGTCGATCAGCCGAGACCAGTGGCCTGCCGTCAGGTCGGCCGCCTGCACCGCCCCGGCCCACCATGGCGCAACCACACGTCCCACTGCCTCCGATCCCGGTCTACAAAACCGCCACGGACAAGGATCCCGGCATCACACTGACCGAGTGGGCCCTCCAGATGAAGGCCTTCGGCATCGAGTGTACACTGGGGGGGCACTTCCCGGCCCAGCGTCTCATCGTCGCCGAGCTCTGCCTCCTCAAACAGCCGGACAACCCCGTCGGCAACCTTTGCCGTCAGTCCGGCGAGGCCTGGCTCAAGGACCATGCAGATGGTTACGCCGCCCATTTCGTCGCCAAGCCGCCCGCTGGCGGCGCTGCTGTCCCCGAGTACAACGGTCAGGCTTACGGTGACAACCCCGACGTCTTGGCCTACATCGTCAAGCGGGTACAGCAGCACCGTGGTGGTGCTGAGCGTGCGAGCCCGGAAGAAGTGACCCAGTATAAGCGCCGTCCGGGCGAGACCGTGCAGGAGACGGTTGACCGCTTCATGCGGCTGAAGCGGTTGGTCCCGGAGGGGCTTCTCACCGATCACCAGTTTGCCCGCTCGTTCTTCAACAGCCTGAAGCACGAGTGCATCAGGCAACATATCGACCGGCAATGCGTCGATGCTGGGCGCGACGGTGTATGGAAGTTTGACGAGGTCACCAAGTGGGCGCTCAAGTTCGCCCGTAACTCTGCCACCCTCGCGGACCTGGAGCGGAAGGACAAGCAGGAGGCAGAAGCAGGTACGGCCGGGTCGGCGTCGCGGACCCCACGCCGTCCCGCTACCCTTGTCACGGACACCACCACCCCGCCATCCACGCCCACCACCTCCGACTTCACCGCTGCTGTCACGGCCGCCGTCACTGCCGTGCTCCGCCAGATGCCCGGGGCCAGTCAGTCGGGTCGGGGCGCGCAGGGTGGCCAGCAGCCACGGCAGGAAGGCGGGGGCCGGGGCGGGGGCGGGGGCCGGGGCCAGCAGCCCGGGGTCCGGGGCCGCGGGCCCCGCCGTGATGACCGCCCGCAGCAGGGGGGTGGGGGCCAGCAGCCTGCACCGCGTAACTGGCGTCCGGGGCCAATCACAGGCTCCCTGCCGCCCTGCGCGTTCCCCGGCTGCCGCGGCAACCGGGAACGGCACAGCCAGGACTTCTGCCGTGCTGCCCACGAAGCGGGCCTGCCGACCGTTTTCTCCGCCGAGTATCAGCAGCCACCCGCTGCCGCAGGTGCTCTCTGCACGCGGGAGGACGAGCTGGCGGCTGCACACGCGGCGTGGGGTGGCAACCAGCTGGATACCGTGCTGGTCACCAAGGCTGAGGCCCTGCTGCCGTCGCACCTGTCCCGCAGCGTGCTGGCGGCAGCCGATCCAGTCTGCAGCACCATCGCTGCGAGCTGTGCCTCTCGGGATCAGACGCTCGCCGGCTTCCAGCAGCGCCCGCCAGCCCCGCTGCCCAGCACCGTCGCCTCCCGCAACCCCCTCCCAGCCTCGGCGCCCTGCTCCGTCCGACTCACGAGCACCACCGTCAGCGGTGACACGGTGGACGTCCAGCTCAGCGGAGCGAAGGCGGAGCGGATCTTGCAGCACGCTCTGCGGGAGGTCACCGGCGGGTCGCCGCCCGCCGGAACGGCTGGCCTCACGTGCGCCGCTGTGGTCCCCAGCGCGCCTGACTGCGACGCCCGCGAGCATGTCCTTCCCGCTGAGGGCAGCCCGCCTGACCCGCTGGTCAGCGCCGCGACAGCCCCAGTGGATTCACGGTACCCCATTGTCCAGCAGCCGCCAGTCCGCCTGGTCAGTTTGAGTCCGCAGCTCATGACTGACCGTCACTTCGCGGAGCTCACGCAGTCAGAGCGTGACCTCCTGCTCATGCAGCGTCGCACCGAGGTCCCGGACCTTGTGCAATGGTCCAACCGCTCGCTGCCGGAGGCTCTCGCCATCACCGATGCCAGCGGGCGGCTGCGCATCGACAACCAGCCGATCTTGGACACAGCATCGACGCCTACGCTCATTGACGCGGATTACGCTCGGGAGCTGGGTCTCACGCCGCAAGGGCACGGGGCCATCAACACGGCCAGCGGTACCGGGGACGTCGTCGGCCGCGTCTTTGGTGTGGACCTTGTCCTCGCCGCCACCACACCGTACGAGACACGCACACGGGTGGAGCTTCTGGCGGTGGCGCACGAGTTTGCTGCTGCTGCGGGTTTCAAGATCCTCGTCGGGCTGCAGCTCATCAACGGCGTGGATGCCCGGATCCACCACTTTCCACAGACCGCCATCTCCTTCCGCCCGGAGCTCGCCAAGGGGGGGCCCCTCCCCGCCGTCCCGCTGACGGTGCTCGTGGAGGCGCAGCGCATTCCCCGCGAACGGGCCGCTCTCATCTCACGGATGCGCCACACCATGTGGCAGCCGATGCCGCCAGCGGTCACTTGCGTGACGGTGCACGACCAGGGCACTCAGGAGGAGGAACGCCTGGACTACAGCAACGACGACGACAACGATGGCGGTGCTGCGCTGGCTGCGGGCACGGAGCACACCGTCCCCGGCAATGCTGATCCCCAGCTGTCATCCGAATCATCCGGGTACGCAGGGCCGCTGCCCACCACTGCGCAGCTTCGACACCTGGGTTTAGAGCCCGTCCGCGGCGATGATCGGCGCCGTGCGCAGGAAACTGCCATCCGGCGGCACTTGTGGCGGATGGGTGCCACCACGCCGGCAGAGTTGCTCACGCTGCTGCGCCAGCCCGCCAGGGAGCCGGTGCCTGCACGACATCCATGCCGAGACGCCCCGAGGGTTGCCTTCGACCACCGCCACAGAGGCCGCTCCCAGCCGCCTGCCGGCCGCTCGCCCAGCCGTGGACCACCCCGTGACCGACACCGCTCACTCAGTCGCAGGCCGCCTCATGACCGTCACCGCTCACCCAGTCGTGGCTCGTCCCGCAGCCGATACTGCTCTCATAACCAGGGCGCCGTGAGCGACCGTGGGGCACGCGGGCGCTCACCGGACCGACCACCACCGCTGTCAGGATCTGCCACCGTCGGAGATGACCGTGGTCGCGGCGTGTCGCATGCCCGCCCACCAGCCCACCGTCAGGAGCAGCGCAGCAGGAGTCGCAGCCGCAGCCCCGGCCATGCCCCGCGCGCGCGCCGGGGCCGCAGCCCTGAGCGTCCCCGCATGCTGCCGCGAGGCCGCAGTCCATCCCAGGACCGCAGCCCACCACCGCCGTCGCCGCCACGCCCTGTGGTCCACGACCTGGTGGCGCCGTCAGGTTTCGACGCCATGCCGTACATTCTCAACGCGGACGGGTTCTTCAGCGTCTCCTTGCCAGCCACCGCCTCCCAGCCAGCCCGCACGGCCCTGCCGGCCACCGTTGGCATCGACACCGGGTTCTCTGGCTTCATCAGCTTCAACCGTAGCTGGCTGGATCAGGCCAGCTTAAGTCACGATCGCACGCCTGTCAAGGTATACGACTTCGATGGGTATAGGCACCACAGCCTCGGCATTTTCCAGGGCAGGTTCCAGGTTGGCAACAGTCCGGGCCGCCTCATCAGCTGGGGCCCCGCCGCGGATAGCCCGTGGCCTGTTCTTTCCGGCCTACGATATGATCTCGTGCTAGGGCAGACGTTTGTGCGCAATTACTGCAACGTCCTTCCACTTGCCGTTGAGCCGCGCATTGAGATCCGGGTCCTCGGCGAGCGCTTTGATCGTCCCCTTGTCCTGGGCAACACATCGAGCCTTCGTTTCGCCTCCGCCACGATGGGGGGGGTTGCATCCCTGGAGCACGTCAGCGCTGCAGACACGCCGCAGCCGGAGGTCACGGAGGCTGATCTCGATGCCGAGCTGGAGACGCTTATGGCGCGACGTCGGGATCTGGAGGCCGCCATCTGGCTGGAGCTCCGGGACCGACGGGCCCGGTGGCTCAAGCGGCAAGAGCGCAAGGCGCGCAACCTCCTCCGCAAACGCCGCAAGACGGAGGAGCGGCAGCGTGCTGAAATGGCTGAGTTGCGCGCGCAGGCCGAGCTGCAGAGAGTGCGAGAGTCGAAGCGGCACATGCGTGCTCAACGGGCTGCCCTGCCACCACCGCCCCCGGAGCCTTCGCCGTCCCTCGGTAACCGGTTCTGGAAGGGGCTGGCGAGCATACACTTTCAGAGCGTCGGCAGTGGCCTGAAAGTGGTTTTGCTCCTCCTGGTCTTGCAGCTGCTGGCGCTGCATGCCCAGGCGGGCAGTGTACCCCCTCATCAGCCGCCACTGGAGGGGTACGGCAGCCAGAACGGGGCTGCTCCCACGGTGGCGTGTTTGCATCACTGGTTCCCAACACCAGGTACGTCGACCGTGCTCGTGGGCAACCACGACGTGACATCACGTGGCCGGGTGTTGACCGTGGAGCCACGAGTGTTAGCTGGGGGATCGAGCGTGCCTCCTGCCCAGCAGCGGCCCAACCCAGCCCCGTCGATGGCCGCTGGATCAGTCACGCCGGAAGGGAAGCGGCACCCGGGCGATGATTCGAGTTTTGTCAAGGACGCGCAGTACGGGTACACCTGGTGTGAGCGCCCGGACCTATCCCCGGAGATGCGCACTAAGTTGCGGGAGTTGCTGCAGCGAAATGACGACATATTTGCCCGGTCGTTGAAGGGTCTTGGCTGCTACTGTGGGGAGTTGGGGCCGGCAACCATAGAGCTGGTGCATGATCGTCCCATCTGGCAAGCCCCGCGGCGGCACTCCCCTCGGGAGCTGGTCATTCAGGATGAGAAGTGTGCTGAACTTCGGGACGCTGGCATCATCGTGCCATCCACCTCCACTAAGTACGCCATGAATTCCACCATGCCCGCTAAGAAAGACGCTGACGGCAACTGGACTGACAGCCGGTACTGCTGTGACGCACGTCCCCTGAATGCCGCCACAGTGCCGGACAAGTATGCGCCGCCTCTGCCTGAGGAGCTGTTCGCACGTGTGGGCAACGCCCGGTGGCTGTCCAAGATGGACTGCCGGGCAGCGTTCAACCAAATCCCGCTGCATGAGTGTGATCGCGAGAAAACTTCCTTCTGGTGGAAGGGGTCGCTGTGGATGTACTGCCGCAATCTGTACGGCCTGAAGAACGCCACGGCGCACTTTCAGCGCATCATGGATCACCACATTCGCAAAGCTGGACTCCAACACTGTGCAATGGCGTTTGTAGATGACATCCTCGTATACTCACAAACTGCGGAAGAGCATGCTGAACATCTTGCGCGGGTGTTGGAGATGCTCCGTTCCATTGGCCTGAAGCTGCATCCTGATAAGACCGTGCTCGCTGCCCACACGGTCGAATTCTTAGGGCACATGGTTAGTGCGGACGGACTGCGCCCGATGGATGCGAAGATCGCGGCGATCCAGGCCCTAGCGCCGCCAATCAACCGCACCGAGCTGCTGAGCCTCTTGGGGCTGATGAATTACTACCGCTGCTATCTCCCCAAGTTCAGCGAAATGGCCGCGCCGCTCAACGCACTGACGCGCAAAGGTGTTGTGTGGGACGACAATGTGTGGGGCCCTGAACAGCAAGGAGCCCTTGACGCGCTGAAGGCGGCGTTCCGCCGTGAAGATCTGGTGCTACGCCGTGTGCAGCCGGACAGGCCGCTCATCCTTCACACTGACTTCTCGAACCTGGGCATCAGCGGGGTTTTGGGTCAGTTGGATGACGACGGCAATGAGTATATGTGTGCGTGTGTCTCGCGCTCCTTGAATGTTCATGAGAAGAACTACACGTCCTACAAGGGCGAGATGCTTGCTGCTTGCTGGGCCATGAAGGTCCTCCGCCCGTATCTGCATGGGCGGAACTTCACACTTGTCACTGACCACGCCCCGCTGCTCTGGCTGATGGAGAATGAGAACCTCACGGGGCAGTACGCACGCTGGGCCTTGATCATGCAAGAATATGACTTTGACGTGTGCCATCGCCCAGGTGCGCTGCACCAAAACGCGGACGCACTGAGCCGCAGCCGTTGCCTTCCACCTCAGACGGCACTGGCGCACGGATGGATGAGGAGGCTGACCCGGTGCCGCCCCGCCCAAGCTGGTCAACTACCCTGGCTCGTTGGTCACGGGTGAGGCTGCCGTGCTCGCGGGTGGGCATGACGTGCTGCTGCACAAATCCCGTCAACTTCATGATCGGCTCCATGCTGTGCTCAACACCTCTGCGGGGACGCTGCCCACCAGTGATGAGCTGCTCTCCGGACACAACGGGGTCTTGGGGGATGCCACCGCTGCACCGCCCCTCGGATCCTCTCCTCGCGCAGCCGCTCAAGAGCTGCTGTTGCTGTCCAATCGGCTGGTGCGGGATCACCGGGTGGCACTCCGTGCTATCAGCTGTGAGCCACCACGGGCGCAGGCAGTTCAGTCTGGCCCGTCCCCCATGCTGACCCTCAGACTATCTCTCTGAACTCCAGCCTGGTTCCCAACATTTCTATGAACGTGCTCACGCAGACGGTTTGGTGCTTGTGGAAGCTGGTGAGCATGCATCTGCGTTGGAGGCCTGCCTGCGCGCCGGCTGGCGAATTCGTCGCTACATGGTGCTGGGCTGCTCTCCGCTGACTGTGCCCATAGTACAACGGCGGTTAGAGCGTCTCCGCGTCCAATACCCGGAGCTGCTCATGGCACGGGCCACGGAACGGCCCTGCGCGCCGTTGCAGGACGCGCACGTTTCCGCAACCTCTTTGAAGGCATTGGGCGCCCTGAATGGTGAGCAGTGGCTTGTGGCAGGGGGGCACCGCAGCTGGACGGTGTTGAAGCACGGCAGCTGCTGAATCTCATCGGCACGCTGCAACGTTTGCAACCCCGTCTACCCCCCGGCTACTTGGTTGAGGTCGCGGGTAACCTCACCGACAACGATACCTTTGGCAATGGCAACGTAATTGACCTCGCCAGATTGGGTCGTGCGCAGCATCACTTGGTCACTGTGTGGACCAACTTGGCCGATGCAGGCCAGTTGCGTCGTTTACTTTCTGCGCATTCATGGAACGGGGTTGCGGCCGACATCTCTACGTGTCTGCCCCTGCACCGGCTGCCACCGGTGGAGGCGCCTTTGCCTCGGCCGTACCACCCCTGTGACGTCCCGGGCGCGCCTCCGCGTGTGATGCCTCCTGGGATTTGTTCTCCGTTCCTGTCAGCACTGATTCAGCTGATCGTGGCCTCAACGTTTCCCAACTTGAATGCATTCTGGGGCTGCCACCTGGAGCGACAGCACACCCTCAGATGGATGACGCTGCCGCCGCCTGGCCCTGCAGCGGGGTGTGTGTCTTCCGGCTGCCGCACATCTATTCGGGTTCTCACAGGCTCTCCATCGGGCTTTCCTATGTCCGTCGCACATGGCCACGCTTGCACCCCGTGCGGTGGATCCGGCGTCCAGGCTGGGGGGGAGCCCTCTGAATTGTTGTACACAGCCAGCACGCCGGCCACCTTACTCACCACCGCTGCGCCGCGTCAGCGCAGCCTTTACGAGAACACGGTGTTGTTATCAGAAATGGCCGAGTCGGCTGACAAGGAATGTGCTCGAATCTGACTGACCCACACTCCGATGCAGGAATGCTACGATACCTGCGCAATGGGCAGGCTGATGAGAATCTCACACCTTCGGAGCTGCGGCGGATTGTCAAGCGGTCTGCATCGTACCGCCTGCAGAATGGTGCGCTGGTGAGGATTATGGCGAACGGGGTCACACGCGTGGTACCTCCACCGGCTCAGCGCCGGGCCCTCACCGAGGACACTCACAAACGCCTTGGTCACTTTGGACACGACGTACGTTGGGGCTGCTGCAAACTGCGTTTTTGGTGGCCTGGGATGTCGCGAGACGTTGCCGCGGTGGTTGGGTCCTGCAAGCTGTGCGATCAGGCCAATACAACGGGCAATGTGCGGCCTGAGCAGCTGCAGCCGCTGCCAGTCAAGGGTCCGTTTTACGGTGGGGTGTGGACCTCTGTGGGCCGTTCCCGCAAACGGCCAAGGGGAATACGTACGTCCTCGTTGCGATTGAACACTTTACCAAGCACATTGAACTTGTCCCGCTGCCGAGCAAGGAGTCTGTCAACACGTCGCAGGCGCTGCTCGACAATGTGCTTTCCCGTTTCTCTGCCCCAGCGGAGGTCCTCACGGATCGGGGCAAGAATGGCAAGGTGCCTTCGCGGCGCTCCTGGAACAATGCTTTATTGACCACCGGGAAACATCGCCTGACACCCGCAAGCTGACGGTGCGCGGAGCG